>PVKA01030741.1:0-27000 GCA_004027165.1 Ctenomys sociabilis | reverse complement strand
GGAGGGAGGGAGAGAGAGAGAGAGATTGAACCAATCACAACTTTAAACTTTTGTCAGGCAAGAGGCAAATTCAACTATAACACACCATGTCAATTGTTTCTATTATAATTCTGTAAATATTCTAAAGGAAGAAGAGAAAATGATAGCCAAATACAAAGCCATACTAATAAATACAACATTAGGAGAAAAGAAAGTAGTAACTGCTAAAATGTTCACTGCTCTTTAACAATATAAACATACGATCTTTTTTAATGTATTTAGTACAGGGTCTGCAGGGTCTACAGAGTCTCATTACATAGATCAGAATCACGTGGCATGCACCACCACACCAAGTCTCAATCACTGCCTCAGTATACCCTGGGGGCAGAGCCATCACAGCATGCTGGAAATCAAAGCCTGGTGGCTTTGCTCTGCCTAAGCAGGTGCTTTAGTCTTCTGAGCTATCTGGCCAGCCCAAAACATACAAATTTTAAATGCAAAATTTTAGCAATGATAAAATGATCCATAATACCAAGTACTAGAGTTCATATAGAGAAATCAACTCACCTATATACTAATAAAAGTGGGGAATATTGCTTAAGAAGAACTAGGTAAAACATACTAAAAATTTAAACATATATATTCCTTCAACCAATTCTCTTAGCACTTTGCCTTTTGGCAAGAATATTCATTAAGATATTGTTTATTTTAGCAAAAAATAAAAATAAACAAAAAAGTATTGAGAATAACCTAAACATTCATCAGTAATGAATTAAGTAAGTTCTGATGCATATCTACATTGTAGAATGCTATGTTAGAGTGGCGACTCATTAACTATGATGTATGGTATCCTGGTATGCTTTTTAATGAAACTGAACCATGAACATGGTTAAAAAATTACAGAAGCACTTAATTATCCTCTAAATGCCCCACTAAATGTATCCTCTTATGCATCCACTTTCTATATTAGATTATATTTCTGCACAGTTTAATTGAAATATGAGCATATTATTTCTAGATTTATTTAAAACATTATATGTAACTTATTATTATAAAGGATGAAGAAATCATTCTCTGTGCAACCCCAATTTTTTTTAAGATTTACTTACTAAATCTGTCTGGGGCCATATAACTAAATATTGAACCCTCTTACTCCTATTATACAGACAGTTATCTCATGTGTTTTCCAACTTTCTCATCTCCTGCCCATCTTCATCTTTTCTTTATTCATACGTATATATTTTCTCCTGTATTTAAGTTACACATTTATTCTGAGCTTTTAGAATTAAGTGCACAAAATATATTGTATCTATATGTTAACATGTTTCACTTACATAAACAAACAGCATTCAAAGTCTGTATTTTCTTCAGAGTTCACTGAATAAACACCATAGCTACTACACATACACACATAAATCAAATTCTTAATGTCCAAGAAAAATTTTTCAAGCACTTTTCAAAATCATGTCACATTTTAATTAGCCACATAGACTGTTTTTTCTTAACGCATGTTCCCCTCCTTCTTAGATGTTTCAAAATTCCCTTTACATATAAACAAGCAATTTCATTATTACTGTAACTAATACTATCCAGTTTTTCATTGCTTCTAGTCACTTCATTCTTCCTCCTGGGCTTACAAGAAAATACGTCCTTAAACAGACATAGCTGGAAGGGGATAATGTATTCCAATAGCCTTTTCAGAGTATAGTGGGATTTGTTCTTTGATGGTACACTAAACTTGACAAATAAAACTTTTTAAATAGTTACATGGAGGCAATAACATAACAATGCTGAACTTTGTTGCTTTAGGTTCAGTGGTGATTGCTGCACTTTTGTCTTTTGCCTAAACTGAATTTGTACCACCAGGCATTTGTCATCTGAGAATTTTGTGCTGAGTTCTGCTCCTCTACAGGCACTACACAGATAGGACTCATAGTGATCCTCCAGTTTTCAGCCTCCCCAGTGCTGGGATTACAGGCTCCACACACCACACCCAGTCCCAATCACTCTCAGCACACTCCCCAGGGGTGGGGCCAGCACAGCACACTGTGGATTGAACCCTGGTCCTGCGCCCCCCTAAGCAGGCACTTTCATCCCTGAGCTATCTGGCCAGCCTTCTGCAGGTACCTCTTTAAACAGTACCCAAATAATCGTAGCATGTTTCAAGCCCCACTTACCTCATCACTCAGTTTTTTAGTACTGATAAGCTGGTATAGTAGATAAAATTTTTCTAAATTCAAATTTTCATTTAGATTTCAAATTTTCTTATTGGTAATACTCATGAGTCATTTTCTTTGAAATGCAGGTATAATTCATTTCATTTTTTATCTCCTTTTTTCTTTAATATATTTAGTACAGGGTCTCATTATACAGGTTGGATTCATAGTGATTCTCCCATTTTCAGCCTCCCAAGCACTGGGATTACAGGTGCATGCCACCATACCCAGTCTCAGTCACCATTCCTTCATTTCATGTTTTAAAATGTATATCAAATACACTAGAGTAGACAGTTTGCATATCTATCTTTAAAGGTAAGAAAGAAAAGGGAGCAATGCTGCTCATACCTAAATTACAGAACTTCTTAAAATTATACTTCAATATGAAGAAATCTTTATATGTATATCCATTTATTAACATAGTATGTTAAAAAAATGTACTCAAGAATCAATATGTAATAAAATTATTCTTAGTACTGCAAGGAAATTTTTAGGTAAAAATCAACAAATGTTCTATTTGCTTGTTTTGGGTTTTATTTTTTTTCAGTATTAAAAATTAAACACTGAACCCAAGGCTACTAGGGAAACCCTATACCAATGAGCTGTATTACTGGCCCTTTTATTATTTCCTTCCACTGAGTGTAAAGAACATGATGCCTACTTTTACAGTTTAGTGCTGTTACCTTGACTCATAAAAAGATACCAACAGTTTACCCACAGTTTTGTGCCACCACTGCAAGATACTAACACAAGTAAAAATGCATGTAATATCTTACTACTACACGAAAATAGTTTTGCCTATTAGTATTCTCTGATAGTTATAAAGATCCTCAAGAAGCCCACAAGCCTCACTTTGAAAATAACCTCGAGCTAGCTCATGAAATAAGATATTTCTACTTAAATAATAGAAAATACTCACCTATGAATTTGCTTAAATCTAAATTTAGTCTTTTTCGATATGTAAAGTCGGGATCCATTCCATCTCTATGCAGCACAATCTGGGAAACACACTCGTCAATTAATTTGAAGTACTGTTGTCTAAGATCAAAAGAGAGTAAGTACGTACTCAATTATTTAATGAAACTGCATAAATGTAATGACATAAATATAATTTTTGGTAAGCTTGATTTCAAGTTCCACAATTTACTATTTTATACTTTTAACAAGTAACATACACTTAACATGGCAGAGTAAACAAAATTGTCTTCACTTTCCTTCCAATGATTTCTAACATATGTTTAAACCTTTTAAGAAATAAAAGCTTTTCTTTAATTTGTCCATAGGAAACATAAAATTAAAATAAAGTGATAGGTGCCAGGGAGATGGCTTAGTAGAATAAGTGCTTGCCTGGCAAGTGCAAGGGCCAGAGTTCAATCCTTATATCCATGAAAAAAAAAAAAGATAAAGCGATAGGTACTTGGCAGAGCATTCCTCAGAAAATGTTGTCAACTTTCCATTCTACCATCAATTAACAAAAACAAAAATGTTTTCTAAAAAACTCTATGTAACATTCTTAAAATTAGTTTTTTTTTTCACAATGCAAAATCAAAACCTGACACTATAAATTAAAAAATAATATTGCTTTAAAAGAAAAAAAGATTGAAAACTAGCAGTTAATTGGTAGGATTCTCACCCTGACAAACTATACTTGCTGATACTTGTGAACCAAGCAACTGCACTGAGTAGCAATGTGTAATAGAAGGGTCACGTTTGGACTGCATGTCATTTTGGTCTTCTAAATATGTACTGTTTGTCATGACATACCAATTATTATTATACTGTCTTTCAAATAAAAGGTTTTTTTCTTTAAATAAAGGACAATAAATGAAGAAAAAAAAAAAAAAGACACAAGAAAAATGTCAGGACTGTCCTGCTACAATGCTACAATCTACAATGGTTAGATTTCTAAATTTCTGTGTAAATATATATAAGTGTTCATTCCTATTTTTTTATTTTTTCTTCATATTCTATAAGGACTTGAAAGTTTAACATATCAATACTTGATGGAAAATAACTGTTCCATGTTATGCCTACAATGTTTGATATTTAGACAGATAGTGAGGGTAAACTGAACTGCATATGTTGCAGGGGAATAATAAGCTTCTGTTCTACATGGTTAACAACCTAAGTTCGCAGATCAAAAACTGGAGAAAAGAAAGGGCTGCAAAGGCAGCCAATATTTTGGCCCTAGCCTTTCAAGGTCAGTGAAGACTCAGGACACAGGAGAACCTGTACTGTAACACCACGTAAATCAGTTGTGTCCCAAATTTCCTGATCAAGAAGGTTATAGAGCCACAGAGGAATGTGATCGATGATGTATAGTGTGCCTAAGGAGAGTCACGTGGAGAGAAAACATTCTCTCAGGTTTTCACAGAGTAAAATTAGTCAAGCAATGTCCTTGACTCATCCACATGGCTGACACTGACAAAGGATCAACAAAGGTAGGTATAGGATAACAGGATAAACCCTGAGGGGACTTGACTGACCTTATCAGAAACAAAAATTATATTTCTTGCTATATAGGTCTTGTTTTATTTTGGTCTTAACCATCCAGCAGAAAAGTATAACAACGAGGTATATATGAAGTAAACCCATATTAATATACTGAGCTGGGAAGGGCTCAAGTCAACAACTTCTGTGGATAATCCACTACTATTGTGGACTCCTGGACTGTGTTGGATTGTTTTGCTGAATTCATGCACATATAGTATTTAGATGCCAATGGAATACCCATCTCTGATAGGATTAAACAAAAAAAGGGAGCTACAAAGGAAGGACCATTTTGTATTCGGACATACAGAATAGTTAGGATAGATACAGCTACTTTCACTTAACTCAGTGAGAAGAAAGATTTGTAATAATAGTGCTTGGACAGGATATCCTGTCTGCTTCTTTACTATGGATAACCACTAAAAAGATAACAATGTACAATGCAGTAATTATTGAAACTGTCCTATTAATCAGCTTTGAAACTATCTCATTGATATTATTTTCTCAATAAAAAATAAATAATAAAAAAATAAAGTATGACTCCTTAAAAAATAAAAGAGAAAAAGATGAATTTGGTATAATGTCAAAAAATCAAACTTTAACCATAATCTTCAAGTAAGGTTCATGTTGTCACTATAGCTAAATTGAGTCCATCTATATTTCTAAACTCTTAACCAAAGAATACTCTTAAAGACTAATGGCAACAAATGGGAAAGACATACTCAAAAGATTTTGTAAATAAAACCAAAATAAAGTCATGGGATGAGAATTAGTTTGAGAGTGTGCGCATTCAGAGGCTCTAGCAGGGAAACCCTTGCTAATCCTATAAAGGGAAACAGCCTCCTCTATCAGGCATGATCTTCGTCTTTGAGAGGGATGCACATGGAGCAGCAAGGGAAGAATGGGATGCCCACCTAGCGGCCAGATCAGCTAAACCAACCCTGACAACCATTGTGGTGGTAGATGTTGCAGCCACATCACCTTCACAACCAGTTTATAAGTATGCTTTCAATGAGGCAAAGTAGTCTGCTCCCAATCTCCAGGAGTTCTTTCTTCCCTCAATGACTTTAGTAAGACACTTTCCCTCTCCCACTTCTCCCTGTCCCTTATGTAATGCCTCTTGGTCACTTAGGCTTTCCTTCCCTAGTACCCTTCATTTCATTTACCTTATGCCTAGAAAATCATGAAGTGTGATTAAATACCAGCTATACACTAGCAAAGATAATTAATGCTTAGTAATTTTCATAAAGTAGAAATATTAAAGAAATTGTTATGTACAGATGAAAACAAGAAGCCTTCATTATCTGTGCTTGCTTCAATTTTCTCAAGTACATTAAATAATGTCATAAACTAATATTTTAAACATAATTTCATCTAAACATACATTTCACTCTCATATCTATTGTCTTGGAAATTTAATAAATGAATCATAATCAATTACATTCTAATGTTTAATTTTTTAAAATTTTAATACAATCCACTTTGTCATTCTGAAAAATCACGTTAGTAAAATTTTTATGAACAACACAATGCCCAATTATGAATTCCTTAATAGTAGAGCTAAAATTGTATGCCAAACTTCACTCAGCAGGCAAAAACAAAGACTAAAGTGCTTCCAGGTTCCACAAATGTACATCTACAACATAATCTCTAGGAGTAATCTTAGTGAGCTAGTTAATTTATCAGAGGACATAAATAATTTAATCAAGGAATGAATATAAATTGTCATTTCAATGATAAAATAGCATTTTTGTTGGAGGATACTGTGAAATCATATTCACATTATTAGTGGTATTTTTAACAAGTATCAGATATATATATACATATTCCATGTTCATTCAACTAGCATGGTATTTTAAAATTACACTTACTAAGTCATTAGTTCTTTAGTATTAAACTGAATTTGGTCTTCTCTTCCAATTACCTTATTGCATGTTCTTTTTTAGCTCTCAGAAATAAAAGCTACATTCCTTCAGAAATAGGGACTACTTTTACGTACCATCTCCAATGGAGTTAAATTTCAGTAAAATTTCCTTCTATCTCAAATGTGAGGAATTATACCACTCTAATGTTTAATATACCTTATTTTTTTAAATGAGAAAACTTTTCATTGTGCCATTTAATCTTAGAAAAACTAAAGTTATATTGATTCAAATCAAGTCATTCAGAACATTACTAGTAAAGGCACACTCTAAGTTCCTTCAGTAGGAATGAAGATACAACCAAAAGAACATCCCTAGAACTGTACGCCAATAAAATTTCAAGTATACGGCATATAAATAAAAAGCTAAATAAAATATTTTAAAGACAAGTATATGACAAAAAATATGTATATGACTACAGTGATGATGCAACGTTAAAACCATCATCAGTCCTTGGAGTTCAGGCAGTGGGATCAGAAGTCACACAAGCTATCAAGGCCTCGTAGCTCTATCACATGCAAACCTCTAAACACTAACAACTGCCTTCAATACATGAGAACTCAAACAGCATCAAGTGACTAGAGGTTGATAATACAGTATGTATATCTAGCAAAAATGGAAGAATTACTGTAGAGTGAACATAACTTTCAATTTTATTTTTAAGTGGAATACAAATGTAGTATTACAATTAGGGCATGAGTAATTTAAAATTTTTATTCAATTAATATTTTGTATCCAACATTTAAAAATTGATTAAATATTTAAGTGTCCTCATTTTAAACTCACAAATTAAAACAGCAAATTAAGCCTCAAAACAACTTAATCATATTTTAAGAGATTGATGGGAATTTTAGCTACAAGAGCAGTTTCACCTGTGCACTGTACTCATTCTGAAGCATCCACAGTGTCAATATTATGACTGTCTCCAAGTTATAGGCCCATGAAAACACTTGCACTCCATCCTCTGGCTTCACCCAGAGAGCAAAGCCAAATGAGGCTTTTATAACAAATCCTCCCACATGGAATAAACTTAAGGAAAGACAGGTTACCCACAACTGAGAACAAAATTTCAACAGATTCAACTTGTGTTACCTCCAAAATGACATTATATTCAAATATCTCAGTGTCTCTCAAAAAAAAAAAAAAAAACAAAGAATAGTAGACATACATAAGACGATAACATAGAGAACTTTTCCTGAGCATACCCCACATGCCAGGCATTTTGCTCAGAGTTTTCTTCAGGTACCACATTTTGTCCTCAGAGCAACACATCAGTTAGGTGCTCATATATGCATTTAAGTGTATCATTGTGTAGTTGAAATATAAAAAGGATAAACAATTTGTTAAGCTCAAATGGCTAGAAAGAATAAAACTTAAGAAGCTCTGTTGATTTTGTAAATCATTATAAATATCAAATGTGCCTAAACTGTTAGGGTACATTCTAGCTACTTAAACAGTAATAAAAAATTTTAAAAAAATACAAACTGCAGGCTTCATGTAATCATTTCTACTGCCTAAGAAATAGCCAGAAAGTATTATGCATCATAAGACAAACTAGTAATTTCTTGCTAGTTTGCATTTTTATTCAGATTAAAAAGTTGCAACCAAGAATCCACTCAAGTGTAAAAAGTGCGAGCATTATTATTTTACAATCCTCTATCTACTAAATGTATACTCAGAGGAAACTATAACTCTGCAAACCAATATTATGATAGAAATAAAAATTATTTGCTTGTCCAAATAAAATAGTAAGTGAATTTCACAATTAATAGATACTTTATTAGTGAAAGAAAACATGATATAAGTTCTTCTTACCTTATAAAATAATCATTCCGAATAAGCAAAAGATGCTGAAGAATAGAAATAAAATACCCTTCTGCCCTTGTTTCTTTAACTGTGTTCCACACTATATTATAAACATCAGATGCTTTAGTAAGTTAATTAAAGAACATACAGACTTCTTAATACTCCAACACAATTACAGCAATATAGTACAACACAGAGTCTGCTCTATAAGGATGTTAAAGCCTGCTGTGTATCTTATCCTATGGTAGGAAAAACTGGGAAATAGCAACTTGATCTGACTCTTTCTGGCTTCTCATTTATAATCAGGTCCAACCAACCTGCCTTATCAAGGTGAACATGCTGCCAGGCAGAGGGTAGGGCCAGCTCATCATGGTGAACAACGGGATGAGTTAGTTCTATGTGTGCTCTGGCTATGGAACTGCTGAGAGGACTATCTCACTCAGAGAAGGCCTCATGGAGAGAAGGGCCCTGGTGAAGAGCACAGACCCCTGCAGGCCAACAGATGTCACATACAGCCTACAGGAAAACAAACACATGGCCAGGGTAAGAGCAGCCAATGGGCTAAGGTTATGGGATTCCTAATGCTGGAAAGCAAGGGATAGCAGAGGAAGTACCAAATAGAAAGAACTGGATGTATACATACGGAAGAAGCTGATAGAACAGTGGCCACTGGTTAATAGTAAAATCCACTTACACACGAGTACTAACATAACCACACACTACTAAAATAATGCCATTTTTCTGATATATAAAGACTCCACTTTATAGTCAGAAAAACTGACTAAATACTTATAGGGAGTTTTACTGATAAAGACATCTGCTATAATAATGTCTGTAAGTATAATATCATGTATGCACCTTGTACGATACCAAAACAGTATGAAAACAGTTTGCAATGTATTAATTTATTGAATCTGTCTTGTTAAGGTATCTTAAAACTGTCTGATTGATATTTGTACTTTAATAAAATTAAAAATAAAAAAAAATACTTATAGGGAGTGATTGACTGTTTTGAAGCTAGCAGTAATGTTTTGTACTTTTTGACCAGACCTAAGAGAAAAGGATATTCAAGTTCAGCTCTAATATCTTCAAGGCGATGGGAGAACTCAATCACGTCTTCTTCCTTATGCTCATCAAAGACTTTAAGTTGGATATCCAGGCTATCATTTTTAATACACTTTAAATTCTAGATATATTAAGAGAAATTATGATGAATTATTTTGTTTTGAATTATGAAAAAAAATTAATGCACAAATATAAACACTAAACCAACCATTCATTATGACTTATAGCATTCAAACATTTAAAGTGTTAAATAACACTAAATTCTATATTTCAAAACTTGATTTTTATACTCAAGCCTTTTCCCGCAGATACATTATCCTTGAGAGTAATTTATCTAAATTTCCCCCACCAAGTACTCTTCTAATTTAAATATTAATAAGGAGACTGCAGGGCACTTACTGGCAATATCTCTTTCAATCCACAGCGCATAAATTCATTTCTGATGTGAAGCCTGAAGTCCAAATCATCAGGAGATGTAACGAGGGCATTTATAAGCTGCATACAAGCTACCTACAAAAGATTACACAGTCAGACACAGATCTGCTTTCCAACATTAAAGAAAATGTCACAAATTGAAGAAAAAGAAAAAAAAAGGTTTTGTTCCAATTGTAATCAAATATCTTCTCTCAAAGGAGAGCCTATTAATACAATAACAAAGTAAAATATTGTAGTCAATTAGGTATATAAAAGAAACAGTTTAAGTGGAATTTTTTATTTCTCATTTATTTTTGTATTAATGAGATAAAGGGCAGATGGAACAAGATTACCCATTGGTATCTTTCTACAAAGAAGTTCACTTAAAACGAAAAGTTAAAGGACCATCAAGATAGCTCAGCGGACTAAGTGCCTGCTTAGGCAATCGCAGGCTCTGGGGTTCAATCCCTGGTGTCACATGCCATGCTTGCCCCACACCCATGTGCACTAAGCCACAAGTCCAGGTGTGGTAGTGCAGGCCTGTAATCCCAGTGTTGGACAGGCTGAAAATAGGAGCTACACTACAAATTCGAGCTGCGTAGTGAAACCCTGAACAAAAAAAAAAGTTTAGGTCTTGCATTTTGCACACAAAATACAAATCAAACATATCCTACCTGAAAACTTAAAAAAAAATCTATTATTGGATAAATAACATCTAATATAGGATAATAAAATATGTTATCAAAAACTATATACTGAACAGTACATAATTAAGTTGAGAAACTTAATATACAAGACAGTTTCTTATGCTTTGGCCAAAATTCAAAATTATTACATGGAGGACTTGCAAGTTAGCTCAGGTGTTTAAGCACCTCCTGGGGCAAACCCAGTGAGGCTCAGGGGACCGCTGTTCAATCCCCAGTTCCCCATGCCTTACCAGACATGCCTTTAAGGCAGCCTGAGCCAGCCAGAAAAGAAAATCCTTCTCAACTTAAAAAAAAAATTATTGCATGTTATTTTATTAATATAAGATACATCACTTAGCACACTAAACAATATATAACAAATGAACTTTTTTAAAAAAGATGTTTTGCAGGTCAGGTTTAGCATTCCAACTTTCAATTTTTTGATTTTTTTTTAAAATTCCCTGGCTGAAATAACTTTCAACATCAAAAAAGCATATAGTAGAAGCAAAAAAGATTCTTCTATAATAGCCAAAGTCTTTGCTGTTATTGATAATGCTGCTTTTGTATGTCTATAGACCCAAAGTCTGGCCAGAACTACTAGACTACTGATCAATATGTTTAACCTCATGCTGTTCCCCAAATTGTCTTTTCTCCATCCCTTAAGGCAAGGTTTATATGAATTTAAAATGCTATTTCTGGATTAAGACAACAACAGGGGTCTCAGTTCCTGCTGGCTGAAATATACAGTAATTGTTATATTTGATATCTATGCCCTAAAACTTGAGCACCATGTCTCAACTGTCACAACTTAAGATTGCTTGAAAGACAGAGAAATTTCCCAGAAAACAGAAGGAAAAAAAGAGAAATGTAACTTTAAAATATCGTCTACCTTTCATGTACAAATTCACTCAGTTGTAACAGATTGTGTCAAAAGGTTGGGTGTAAAATATTTTCCTTTGACTCACTTCCCAATCATTACTCAGCAACAAAAACATATTTTTTCAGCAATATCATCCATTAAAAGATCTTAAAAAGTGTGTGAATATATATTCACATACATGTAGTGTGTTTGTGTGTTTCTCTACATTCAAAGAAAGGAATCAGTTATAGGTCAACCAGGTTCTAGAAAACTAAAAATTAGACAACTCAGAGAAGGCACCCAAATTAAGCAACACATAACTTAGTATTAGCCAGACATGGTGATGCACACCTCGAATCCCAGCACTTGGGTGGCTGAGGCAGAAGGATCACCCTGAGTTCAAGCCTAGCCTGGGTCATATGGCAAGACCCTCTCTCAAAACAACAAACAAAATTAATGTAAAATTTCACCTAACTGAAATGCAAATATTGTAAATAAGTATAGCATAAAAGTAAGAAGAAAGTAGAAAAGAGATAAGCCAAGTCATTTCCAGGAAAAATCCAGAAAGGTAATTCTCCATAAAAGGAAAAGGAAAAAATTAAACCAAAATAATTAATTTTCAGTTAAATTTATAAAATCCTTTCCCAATTTTACTGATAACTTGCCATTATAATGGTCCACGATAACCTTGATTCACTTATACCATGCCAGAATATATTTGTGAAGGCATATCTTATATGCATAACATATACCAAAACATACTGATTTTCCTTACAAATAAAAATCCTATAAGGAAGGTAAGAGTTCCTTCCAACAAACAGACCTGTGATATCACATATATTGAGATACACAGAGCTGTAGTATTGCACTGTTCCATACTGATGCAGCATACTAGCAATAGGGGCCAACCCAGGATCCCTGCCAGATCAGCTAATTTTAGAGACACTAAAAAATGTTTAGCAAAGATAAATGCCCAAATGAAGATTAACAGATAAAATGGTAAATACACATTATAGATTTGTTTCACTCACAATAAGAATCAAAGATACTAAATAGGGACAAAGACTGATCAGTAAAAGCAATGAAAGATTTAACAGGAACATACTTGAAAGAAGAGTGAACAAAAATGTTTCAAGCATAGGAACTAATATTCAAAGATACAAATCATTTCATGTGATTAAAATTATCTAAATTAATTGAATACAGCAGGTAAAGGAGTCAGAAGAGATCAGGCCAGATAAGAGACAGACCAGATGAGGGAGAGCCTTGTGTACCAAACCACAAAACTCAGACTGAAATGGTAAGAGTAAAAATTTAAAAATTTTATTCAAAGGAACAACAATACTAGAAACAATAGGTTCATGTTAAGAAGATACTTCAAATACATACTAATAAATATTTAAAATGGGGGAGACCTATAAATATGTTGAACCATGTGAGGAGGGCTTGGCCAACGTTTGAAATACAATGATAAAATATAGACAAAGGGTTAGGGTAAAAGACATAGCCACAGGCCCCTTGTGTTTGTTACTAAACACTGGTGTTCAGTTGTGTCAAGTTGTCCTCTCAAAGCTTCAGGCAATTATGGGGCTGACCTAGACTTCATGACTAATTCATGATCCAGTGCTGGAATTATAGGTGAACTGCTGTTGGGATTAAGAGTTTGAGTGCTATACCCAGCCTGGGAGGATAGCCTGAAGGCAACATCACAGATATTGCCCCAGCAATAAGAGAAAACTGAAAATGATACTAATATCAAAAGATACAAAAATAGAAGAAAAACACAGGTTTTGGGGGAAAATGAGAAAAAAACCTGCTTTTAAAATACTAAGACATTATGAACCACTCATTTTTTTAAAAAAATTGTTATTATCTACTTGGTGTCAACTGAGGATTTTAATAGAAATTCAAGAAATTGGAAATGAGAATAAAATCTTCATAAAGAAACTGGAGGGGGTTCGATCCCCAGGCCTGCTCTGCTGGCTCCACCCCTGGGGCATATTAAGACTGGGCATAGTGGGGCGTGCCTGTAATCCTAGCTCTTAGGTGGCTGTAAACAGGCATATCACTCCGAGTCTGATCTTGTAGTGAGACCCTGAATACCCCTTAAACACTTCTTATAAAAAAATAGAAGGAGGAAAGGAAGAAAGGGTGGGAGGGAGAGAGAGGGAGGGAGGAGAGAGACAGAGACAGAGAAGGGGGGGGTGAGAATAAAACCTTCATAAAGAAATAATTACCACAATCTTCTGGATTTTCAAAATGTAGAATATTGTGTTTATGAACTTGAATTATATACAGAAATCATTCCAAAAACAAGAGAAAAACTACCTCCATTCCATAGCAGGTAAGAATGAAAAAGCAAGAAATTCTGCTGTCTTTAGAGAATCTTAACTAAAGCTTTTATCTTTGTCAATCAGATTACAGTTCACTCAGTTATTCAATTAGACAAATCATTCTTTCCAGTTGATTTATTGGTATCTACTACCAGACATTAATTACCCTTAGGGCTAAAAATATAGCCATGCATTGAGATGGAAAAGACCACAGAGGGGGAAAAGACTGGAGAAGAAAGATGCATACTATACTTTGGAGTTCTGAAGTGGGAAATACCTCTTGTGGTCCAAATCAAACAAACAAAAATTTGAGACAGAGCATAGTCCAAATTAGAGAATTCCAGTACAGTAGTATGTGAATATCAAGCTCGCTACTGAAATCACTTAGGGAAAGATATCAAGAAAAGAAAACATGCATAGATTGTAGTGTTTCAATTGTAGATTTTGGCCTGGGAACATAGCTCAGTGGTATAGTGCCCACCTGGCAAGCAGGAAGTCATGAGTTTGATTTCTGATACCAAAAAGAATTTACATATAATCAATTTTAGATTCAATTTATACATTTATTGGCAAAACAGAAGTAAAAAACAATTAGTGCTTGTTTCAGTTATTCTTCTCTTATTGCTGGGACAAATACTCAATGCCCAAAATAAAGGAAGGAAAGGTTTATGTAGCTTGCAGTTAATGGAGGTTTCAGTCCATACTTGGCTGGCTCCGAGGCAGAGCAGCACATGGCAGAGAGCAGCAGTTCATGGCAGTGGCAAAGAACAAAAGCAAATGGGAATAGTAGGGGCAACAATGGCTACACAGAGTAAATCTTTCCCCTCCTTATCTGCCCCAGGCGAGGTGTAGTACACCCACCCATAATCCCAGTAGTACTAAAACCCATAATCTCAGCCTTAATCATGAATTAATCTCAAACTCTAGAAGTCTCCATCCCATGACCATATGAGGCTTTTGGAGGACAACTATATACAAACCATAACAGTGCCATACACAGAAAAGAAAAGAAAAGAAAAGAAAAGAAAAGAAAAGAAAAGAAAAGAAAAGAAAAGAAAAGAAAAGAAAAGAAAAAATAATAATAATAATAATAAAAGAGATTGTGGACCCTAGAAGCATAAAGAAAAAAACTCAATATACAGTGATCAACTGGGTCAAAAGCAGTCAAGTAAGTTAAAGACCCATCAGTTACCACTGCATTTGTCAAGGACATACTAGTAATTTAATAAGAACAATTCCTACAAAGGAATAGATTGTTCAAGCATCCAGACACTTGTATTCTCACATGTACAACCAGTAAATGTAAGAAAGCAATTCAATTCAGTTTTCCATACATTAGAAATATTGCTCCTTGACCTTTTGTCTAAGCAAGTCTACATAAAAACTTACATCTAGGTGTTATCAACCATAAAAGCAATCTAATGTTTTGGAAAGGAAATACTATAAATTCACATGATTATCCATTTATCAAAAACAGCTGAGCTGCAGAAAAGGTAACTTTTAACATTTTAACTGTGAATGTGTATCCAGTCTTATAGTTAATACAGTGGAGGATTTCCTCAAAGGCAGCAGTAGACTGAAAATGAAGTACAAGAACTGAGATCAATGAAGCCCAAATAACCAAAGACCAGAAAAAATAGCCAAAAAGGTAATAACAAATAGTGGGACAAATGTCAGCAATGTCATAAACTAAAAAGTATAGACTAACAAGTGACAATAAAGTAGATAAACTATCAACAAAAGCTCAAGGATATTGAATAGATGGAATAGAGCCAGTCAAAGGCAGTCTTATGCACCAGGTAAAAAGAAAAAATCATTAGAAATAGAAAGAGATTAACAGCAAGTCAGAGGAACATGCCACACTACATCATTTAACCAGAAAAATAGCTTTCTTACCTTGAAAATAGGTGAGCAAATTTCCTCATATATGAATTTATAGCACCTAAATGCTCTCTAATACACAATGTACTGTTATTATATTGTTCAACCCAAATACAGAAGGAGGGGGCATTTAAGCCATCTTTCATGTCTCACCATCTGGACAAACAAAAAATTCAAGGGACTCTAAACATAGTGATCAGGGCTGGGGAGATAGCTTGGCAGTCTAAGAGCCTGTCTTGCAAGCACAAGGACCCAGGTTTGATCCCTGGTACAACATGCCATGCTGGCCCCTAAACCCTAGGTGCATGGTGAAGGCCACCAAAACTGGGTGTGGTGGTGCACACCTGTAATTCCATCACTGCAAAGGCTGACAGCAGGAACACTACAAGTCCAAACTGCATAGGAAGACTCTGTACCAAATGAATAAATGGATGGGTGGATGGATGGATGGATGGATGGATGAATTAATTAATTAATTAATTAATTAATGAAAATAAACATGGTGATGCCTGAACCTCTCCATAAGGCATGTCCCAACATTTGCAAATGCTGCCAGACTAGCTGCTTTTTATATGCTTGTGCTGAAGGAATTTAGAAAGTACTCTAACAAACAGCAAAAGTTCACTTTGTGGGTCATTCTGTTGATTTCAATTTCTGTAGGCAGACATTTTTACAAGTAAAATAAAGCTTAAGCTACAATGGAAAAACATATAAGCTGAAGACGCTAGATTCAGATTGAAAAGAAGTACCAGAAAAAGTTCTAAGTAAAAATTGTATCAGACTCTGTAAGTAATTATTATCTGGGCCTGGAAGACACAGTTTGCATTGCTATTCATCTTCCTTGCCTCATAGCAGAAATCATCTGTCTCTCTTTGCGCAATCAAATTTCACACTATCAACTTAAGATGAGTAAATGATGCTTAGAGAGAAATATTTTGCCTCCAGTGCAAATAAACTCTAAGATTTAAAAATTCTATATAAATGTATTAATTCATAATTCATAGTAAAAACAGGCTACATAATGTAGACAGAGAAACAGTAAAGTATGTCAGCAGATGCAAAGTTCTGTAATTTTATGTATATTCCCAATTCAATGTTCTATAAATGATAGATATGATAACACATCAAGTCAGAGCTTGAAAAGCGTATATGCCCCACTTAAAGACTCAGAAAAATGAACTGCCATACTCATGCGGCTACAAGTCACATGAACAGAAGATCAAAGAACTTGAATTTTTCTAAAATATTTATTCAGATACTTTCTCTGAAACATCATTCCTTTCTTCTGTATCTTCCTATGTACTTTGTTAAATCTCCTAGTGTTGTAATTTTCATATCAAATATACAATAACTTTAAATTCCTGAGCAAGCCTTCTTCGGGACAGGCATGTTTTTCATTCATCTTTGTAATTCGCACAGCTTAGTATAACCCAGGGCACAATTACTGAATAAGCAATTGTTTAATTAGAATACTTAGTATTTTCTTTTTTGAGACATTAGCTAAGTTTATCTATCTATTGTTCTATCATAGCATTAACAAAGGTATGTATTATGTAGACTGACAATACTGGCAGTAAATTTTATATAATATAAACAACTACTTTATCCTTAGACATGCTCAATGTGACAATATGCATTCAAATTAGAATATTACGTTATTGCTTTTGAATGAATGTTAGCATAATGGCATAAGATTTACTGATCCATTTTAATGTTTCATCTTTTATTTGATTCATAGTTAAATAATCTTACTAATGCAAACAACAAAAATACTAATCAAAAAAAAGTAATTAAACTCATCTCTACATCTTTCTGGGATAGCTCAACAACAGGGCTAAAAATAGTCTTGTACTAATATTCTTTATCCTTCGTTTTGTCCTGCATTACATGTGAAAATAATGTATTTAAAATGGAAAATAACTCCAGTTAACAATGATTTGGAGTAAGGTAGTGGAGGAGATACTTAAAAATAAAAAATAAATCAAGGGATAACTATCCATCATATGAAAAACTTTACAAGATCTTGTGTAAAATAAAACAGGGGAGTTTTGTATTCTGAATTGACAGGGAGAGCAAAATTAAGTTAAAGATAATATACTTGATGGTTCCTAGAAAGGCATTTGACCTCTGCTTTGCTTCAGTATGAGTTTTCTTCAGTAGTCATTATTGCCCAATAGTAGATTTCAACACAAAATGATTGCAAGAAGATTTATCTGCTTTTAATATTTAAATTAACCTAATTATACAGTGACGTTCACAAATACGTTTCCAAGTTTATCTATTGTTCTATCATAGCATTAACAAGATATGTATTATGCAGACTGACAAAACTGGCGGTAAATTTTATAATATGAACAACTACTTTATAAAGAAAAGTTAGATCCAACCAAACTTTTTAACACCTATTCTATAATTGAGCTGGAAGAATATGAGACTACAGAGTTCTGGAGGGGTTTTTTTATTGTTGTTGTTGTTGTTTAGTTTAAGTTCAGAAAAGATTTTTGCAGCAGCCATAAGAAAGGAACTCTCAATGTTTAATCACAGCTCCAACTGCTGTCCTCTGCACACAGCAAGTATACTGAAACAAATGTGCTCCTGTGACAAAAGATACAAGACTCTGAGTCAAGGATCTCCCAGGAGCCTTGCCATGTCTTCCCAGAACACAGGACAGCCTGAGACACTTTCCCTCACCTTCCTTTCTGGCTGCTCAGTTCACCGTAGTCAGCTCTGCACTGAATTGAACAGTTCTCCAGCTCCTTGTTCCATATTCCTTCACGTGCACCTCCCCTAAGCCTTTGCAATCAAACCTCTTGCTTTGCAGGGGATGCAAGCTAACACAGCCTCAAGTCACATAGAGAGTTTCAACAACAGCATCATTTTCAAAGTTCCAATTTATATATATTACAAGTGAAATTTAAATTCATTTCCAAATGCTCCAAGTGTGGAACAGAAGACTCACTTGCTGCTCTTCATGTATGACCACATCTATACTTTTGTATGTCATGATAAGGTCTGGTAAGATCATGTACACACCAGATAGCTAAGAAAGTTTGGAGCAGTTTTCCTTTAGTAAACATGTTAGAGTTACCAAAGGCTGGCATTATGCTGCTGGTTTTACTTCTTTACAAAATGTATTCCAAATAGAAATTTATCTACCACAGAAGTCTTAGAAAACCACTGATCATCTACCACCCCTCGCCCATGATTGCTTCGATTCTATTATCAGTGTTTAATAAGTCTTATGAGTCATGATGGTTGTAGAAAACTTTGAATGTACTTCATGGCAATAATTATACACTGGAAAACTGCTGATAGATATGCTAAATTGTATGTTATATACATTTTACCACAAAAAATACTAAAGAGAATAAAAACTATAGGTTTTAATGAGCAAAAAGAAACTGCATGATCTACATGTTCACTACAAAATACAAGGGGTTCACAGAAGTACAACATACAGACAGTAAATTATCAGTATCTAAAATGCATAGTAATTCAAGTTTTTTTAAATCTAGAGGCAGTAAAATAAAGGGATTTGATGGCCCAGCCAGATAGCTCAGTGAATTAAAGCAATTGCTTAGCAACTCAAGGACCAGGGTTCAATCAGCTTGCTGTGCCAGCCCTGCTTCCAGGGCAAGCTGAGAAGGTGATTGAGACTGGGTAGGTTGGCACATGCCTGTAATCCCAGCACTTTAAGGCTGAAAGCAGGAGAATCATTAGAAGTCCCATCTGTGTAGTGAGACCCTGTAGACCTTGTACTAAATACAATAAATACATACATACATAAATACATACATGCATAAATAATTTAAATAATTTTAAGTGAGCAAACCTAGAAACTATGGATTGCAGTTAAAGTATCAAAAATGGAGATTTCACCACTATGACTAATAAGTTTCTTTGTACCTTCCCTTTATCAAACTTGCTCTGTAATAGAACTCTTCCTTTCTGGATTCAGAAACTATGGAAAACATGCTTTCCCTTTAAAATGTAATGCAGGGAAAACAGTCTCAGACAAGATAAGCCAAAATTAATAAAACGTTTATTCCATTCAGCCTACATCGAAACTGCACTGAACTTTAGAATCAGCTCTAGAATCATCAGTGAAGAACAAGTGACCAAGAAGGTGACACTAGGATGCTAAGTGGATTATTCTCTGTTGCAAGACAATTGTCTTTGAGTCTCACAGATTCATGCCTGTATTGAACTAGAGACACTGAGGGGTTTGATTCTAGATGTTTTTATAGTAAGCAACCTTGGAAGATAGAGAGAACATTCACTTCCAGAGCAAAGGGTGGGCAACCTCTTGGCCCACTGTAATAAAGATAATCCCACCCTTTGGCAAAGCATAAGCACATTTATACTTCACACTGAGACTCAGGTTTTGTAAACTGTTAAGTTCCACTCCTATAGCACAATCTGCCACTTTCCACCAGAAAGCTCTAGCCATTTGGTTGTCATTACCTGAAATTTACTATGAATTTTGTCAGAGTAGATGACAGTCCCACTTTCCACACTACCCATGCAGAAAATTCTTTCCCCATCTATGGATATCTGTCTCACGCCATCCCCTATAATGGTAGGTCAGTTGTTCATTGGAGTGGGTAAATGACATAGACCACAGGAATAGACTGGGCTTTAAAATGAAAGCTAAGACTCAATTCTTTCCTGAGCTAACAACTACAAAGTTTATCAGCCAGCTGGATGCCTATGCTGAAAGCTCTAGTCCCTGGTATAGCCATTAAGAAATAAAGGCATCAACTTGGCAATTCCAAAAATGATAAATAACGTATTTCTTTCAAGAGTACCACATGAGCACCTCAAGCCTTTTACATTTTATGTGAGAAAACAGGAGTTATCATTCCTTTCCAAAAATACTGTAACTTGCACCTTACAGATGGTCAGAGGAGCTGTCCAAATGTTTAAGGAGACAGTACTAGCACACTGAGGGGGCACTCTGGAAACTACAGTGATCACTTCAAACACAGACGACCCTTGCTTATTCTAGACAGTTTCTGGGAAGGAATGCTGATACACTATGTCCATCATACGCACACTCATCCCTACACTGGCAGTCATGCAACTAAAAAATTTGGTAGGCAATGTGTCCTGATTTTAACTGAAGTAATCAGTGATACCCCGTCAGCCCTGGACAGCACTTAGGTCAGCTTTAACTAACTGGCCAGAGTTGTTATGGATGAAAAAATTACTCTAAGACTTCCTCCTTGCTGGACATAGAGAAGTCTGTGCAATCACTAATGCACTATTCTGCATATGAATTACTACATCCAGTGAAGTGAAAAAGTTAGCTGAAAATTTAAGAAGAAAGTCACCTGGTGTTCTAGGGTTGACACTGATGGTTTATTGGGTTATGGGATTTATTTTGTTGATAGAATCTGGGCTCTGCAGAGATGGCTTAGGTCAGTATTTGAACTGCTTAAATGGCTAGAACAGATGGGTTGCTTAAATCTAAAAATTCTCACCAATAGAGAAAGAAAATAATGTACACTTTATTTTAAATCTGAGATATTTTACATTCTTTCCTGAAAATAAGATTGTCTCAAACCTAGGTACAACTATAAATTATTTCTCATTTTCTTACTATACTTCTATCAGAAAAGGGAAAAATACATGTAACTCTATCATAATCATAATCAAATTACTACAAAATTCATTAAAAATGAATTTAAAATGATACTAACATAGCCCTGAACTTCTTGGGAAAAATTGAGCTTTAATATCTCTATCAAGAAATTTATTATAATATCTATAAGATATTATAATATCTTATAATATTATAATATACCAATATCACTCTCTAAAACAGATAATATAATTCCTTACAACTAAGCGAATTGGCATCTTAAAAGAATGTTTCAAATATATATAATCAGTCCCTAATTTGGGGAAAATTTTCTCAAAAAATGAATCAAATACATGATATCCGCATTTTAAAAGAACACTTTTAGTAGTATTGCTAGCCATTCTCCCTTGTATCTCTATTGGTTTGTATACACTAAGTCAAAGAAACTAATCAAAAGAAGCCATACATTGTACTCAAAAATAGCATTTAAGTGAAATGTCTGTAATATACCAATCACCAGAGACAGAAAGTAAGTGAATAGGTCTATGGAAAATGGTGAAATTGTGGGGTCACAACTGAAGGGGAAAGACAATAAAATGATGTAAACTTAGTTGTGATTAAGCTTACACATCTGAATATAAAAACAATTATTTGTATGTTTAAGTTATACAATATGTAAATTCTATCCAAATAAAACTATTAAATAATGAAATAACTTCAAAACTCCTTCAAAATTTTTACATAGTTTTTAGACTTTCAAATCTAAATGTCTCCACTCTTGGGGTTGAGCAGATAGCTCAGTAGAAATAAGCACTTGCCTGGCAAGGGCCTGAGTTCAATCCACAGTTCCACAAAAAAAAAAAAGTTTAGCCTGTACTGTAACATCCTATAACTCAGTGGTGTCCCAAATTTTCTGATCAAGGAGATTATGGGGCCACAGAGGAAAGTGATCGATGATGTAGAATGTGCCTAAGGAGAGTCACGTGGAGAGAATACATTTTCTCAGGCTTTCACAGAAAGCAAATTGGTCAAGGAATGGCCATGACTCAACCACATAGCTGGCACTGACAAAAGATGTACAAACTGTGTTACAGGGTTGTGGTACAGGGTTCCAGGATAACTCCTGAGGGGATTTGATTGACCTTGTCAGATACAAAAATTACACTTCTTGTTATATAGGTCTTGATTTATCTTGGTCTTAACCATCCAGCAGAAAAGTATAATAACAAGGTATGAAAAGTAAAGCCATACGAATATGCTGAGCTGTAAAGGGCTCAAGTCAACAACTTCTGACATTGCCAGTCCGACAGATAACACACTATTATTAATATGGACTACCAGACTATATTGGATTATTTTGTTGAATTCACACTCCTACAATACTTAAATGACAAGGGAATATCTGTCTCTGACGAAACTAAACAAAAAACGAAGGACCATTCTGTATCTGTATATTCAAAATAGTTAGGATAGATATACAGCTACTTTCTCTTAATTCAATGAGAAAAAAGATTTGTACTAATAGTATTTGGACAGGATATCATGTCTGCATCTTGTACTATGAATAACCACTACAAAGACGACAATATGCAATGTATTAATTATTGAAACTGTCCCATTAATCAGTTTTGAAACTGTCTCATTACTATTTCTCAATAAAAATAAAAAAATAAAAATAAAAAACAAATGCCTCACTCTTTTACTGAAAAAGAAATCTAGGACCATCCTCAGCCTTCCACGTTACCCACCCCTGGGGCACACTGAGATGGCAATTGAGACTGGGTGTGATAATGCACACTTATAATCCCAACACTTGGGAGTCTAAAAAACAGAAAGGATCAACACAAGTCCAATCTGTGTAGTGAGATCCATAGACCCTGTTCTAAATACATTAAAAAAAGAAAAGAAAAGAAAGAAACAAAGAAAAGGAAAAAAAAAAACTAGGACCAAATGAAAATGATACAGGCATCAGATGCCAAATGACCCACTAGACAAAAGATGAACTAGAAGGAAAAACAAAATTTTAAAAAAGGACAGAAAAAGGGAGAATCTGAAAAGGAGATATAAGAGACAAAAAAAAAAAAAAAAAAAAGTAGCAGGACAAAGGGAAGTTGTTATAATAGTCTATAAATTCAAATGCCCTGGCTCAGGAAGAAGCCCCAGGTGTCATATCTGGAGAATCTGTAGGAGCTCCCAATGCTGCAGCCCTTTGAAGCCTAGAATAAGTGCAAATGGCTCTTCCCAGAGCCTCTACGCACTGAGAACTGGTCTTCCATTCTGCCTGATGCCAAAAGAAACACCCAGTTACAGGGCTCCTCACACTCAACACCATCATCTGTCCACAGTGTTAATTCATAGTTTCACAGGTATTTGCACACCTCAACTTTATTCACCTGTCATCTATTCTAATTTTTCATTTTCACTTAATATTTATATATTGTAATATTTAGCTTTTCTTTTCCCATCACAGCTAGAATAAACAGACATGGTATAAATAGGCTTCTTGAATTAAAAACTGTAACTTTTTATACTTAAAAACTTTACATGTGAAACAGATTTACTTCACGTCTGTAAATATACTGGTTTCCAGACGTTGCTGTTCATCAGAATTACTGAAGAATCCTTTTATAAAACTCCCAAGGGCCAGGTGATGAGGCCAAATGAATTTTCAAAAACTGGAAGTGAAAATCAGAACCAACTGTTTTTTCAAAGATGCTCAGTTTTGATCATAATAATAAACACCAATAAAAACTGCATGTTTACTTTTTTAAAGCAGAAACTAAATGAACACTAATTATACAGTTTGGAACGTAAAATGACTAAGTCTCTGTGACTTTTGGGGGAAATATATTTTAGGAAACCTTTGACCTTCAAGTTTCACAACTTCTAATGAAAACTCAAAGTTTCATTTATGAATAATGGGCAAAATAGTTTTAAAGTTATAGTTATCAGACTTACTGAATAACTAATTCATGTGAATATAAGTTTAATAGAGAAATGTAGTTATTTTAGTGCTGGAAAAGAGACTTAAGGAAGTACTCTTAAATGTTTGGTAAGACTCACTTATAAGAAAAGCTAAGAAATGGTACAAATTAGAATTCTATATATTTGTTAAAATACTAGAAAATAACATCACATCACAGTTTCACACCAAGATGTTTACATATAAGCCAATAACTGATCAGTTACAAAACAATATGTCTATCAATTAAAAATAGATGTCATTTACATAAAACTTACTTGCAATTGAATTGAATTATGCCGAAGTCCTTCTACGATAGATGAAAATCTATCAATTTTTCTTTCTTCTCCAACTGAAGTTAAAGCCTCTAACACTTCTTCAAGGCTATTAGAAATTTTGAGTCTGTTAATTAAATTGCAAGTAGCCATAATACAATTTTTTCACCTTGCTAAATGAGTCAATATGGTAATAACACTTTAGAAGAATCTTACAGATTATATCCCAGATATCAAGCATTGTGATATGTATTAACTCATTTATTCCTGACAATCCTACAAGGATATTGAGTAAGCATATATTACATTTAACAGGCACTATCTGAACCATTCAGTAAATATTTTTTTATTTTTAACTGAAAATTACACATATTTATAGGCTGCCATGTGTTGGTTCCAATACATGTACACTTTATATAATATTAAAACAAGGTAAGCATATCTCTTCAAACATTCATAATCTCTTCATGGTACAAACATTTGAAATCCTTAAAAATCCTTAATTTTTTGAAAAATAGAATACATTGTTGAATCTACAGTCAGCCTACAAGAGTTATAATGCATGTAAGAATTATATCAAGTAGGTGCTAGTGCTGATCCATATTATTTGAAAAGTAAGACAAAAAAGTTTAAGCAACTTTTTCAAAATCTCACATCTACTAAGTGGTGGAGCAAGGATTTAACAGACCATGCAGTGAGCACTAAGACGACTTTAAGCAGTATACTCTAATGCCTCTCAAATTGGCAAAGCTGCAGAGTGGCAAGGTATCAATGCATAAATGTAAACTATAGTAAATATGCAAAAACTACATCTTCCTTCTCTTTTAAAGAACAGTTATGGGTCTATTATAAAGGCTTATTTTGTAGGTAAAGGCATTTATTTGTAAATGCTACTTACATCATTTTGATATACATTAAATTAGAAAAAAATAATATGGAAGAAGAGTAAGGAGAAATAGGGGGAAATGTTAAAGAAAGAAAAGGAAAAAGATGAAGAGAGGAAAGAGCAAAAGGAAAGGAGAAAAGGGTAGGAAAAAAAATTTGAGTGAAAGGAGAGGAAAGGGGACAAGAAGAAGAGGGAAGGGAGCTACTGGGAGAAAAGGATAATGGAGGAGGGAAAAGAGAAGGCTCAGAAAGGCCATGTATACCCACATACACAATGTATCTGACACACATCATCACTGAGACAGCTCTCTCACCGAATGCCTGCCTTCTAGGCCTGGGACTCCAGTTGGGCGTAGCTAAAGGCCTTCTACAGATATACACTACAGGTACAAACTGAGGGCAAAGAGCCAGACTGAGTGGTGCTTCTGAAACTTCTGACCCTTATTCTCATAAACGTTAAACTAACCTAGCTCAATCCAACCTGCTCCAACAAGGTCTCCCTGAGGCTGATTTTCTAATGAATTCAAGAAGTTCTAGGTCTCTGTCGACAGCTATATGAGAGAAATTTTTGTTCTGTTGTTTACTCAGTTTTTACCATTATAACCTCTCTAAAAGATACTTGAAATGCTTCCTTATAATCAGAATCACAGTCTTTTCATAAAAATTAAAAAGCACATGATCATCTCTAATATGTGCTATACAGTTTTTGAGTTACAGTGCTTAACAGATGTGTTTAAGGTTTCTAAAGCTTTGTTACGCACTTTATAACAAAAAAAAACTTGGCATACTGCTAAAGTACTACTGCATATGTAAATTTCTAAAACTGCCTTACAAATTTTTAAATGTTATATTGCTTCTTATAAGAAGATATAGAAGACCCATGATTTAAATTAAGTCTGTCAGAAAAAATAGGTAAGAAAAAAAAACACATTCAAGTATTTTTCAATTTTCATTAAAAACTTTCAGGTTTGAGTTCAAAATAGCTATTTAAAATAAATTATGAAGAAATCATTTTTTCATAGAAACATTCTATCCCAGCACTTACATATTAAGAGAAATTATTAAACTTTTATATTCAGCTAATTAGAACCTAAATCAGCACTTAGGTATATCTGAAAATAAGTGTAAATTCTAAAGTAGAATAGATATTAAATAAGTCAAACTTTTAAAAATTACTTTATACCTAGACAAAAAAAAATGCACAAGACTTACATGCTTTCCTCTCCTATAATGCACACTGCAGAAAGAAGCTTAACCACATCTGTCATCATACTGGGGTGCGTGGGATCCATGGCTTTGGCCAATAGGGAAAGACTCCTCTCTTCACTCATAATTCTTTCCAAGCCATACTTTCATGTTTTGGAAAAAGAAGTTAAATATTACAAATTATTAGGGAAAATAATGCGCTGAACAAAATTCAGCTATTAAAAAATTTGTAGGGTAATACATTTTTGTACCTAGTACAAATATACTTTGAAGCACCCTAAAAAAATTCATACTCTATTGAAGTTCCATATGGAGAACCTATGGGATTTTTCTATTAGGAACAAACAAAACTAACAGCCAGCTATTAAAACCTCAAGTAAACAGATTAACACTACAAAAGAGATTTCTGATTTTTATAATTATTTATTTATTCTTGA
>PVKA01030740.1:0-19685 GCA_004027165.1 Ctenomys sociabilis | reverse complement strand
ATATTACAGGAAGAGCATGAGGTGGTTTACAAATGTATACACAGTGCAATAGGATAAAAGAAAACAATGGAGAAAAGGTACGAACTACACCATAAAGCTACAAGAGCTAGCTGCTCTGTACTAGAGCCCTGCTGCCTGCAGAGCGGTACATTTGTTAGAAATGCACTACACATCTTGTTCTAGGCAGCTATAGGTCAAGCAAAAGCTGGTTCCACAGGCAGCAGAGCCAGGTCTTCGGTTCGTGGTGCCTGTAGAACAAAAATAATTTGCTGTGGAGAAGAAGAACAATTGCTGGAACAGACTTGAGAAAATTACTTCCCATGAGCTCTGATAAAAAAAGCCGTGCTTAATGCAGATTATCGTGTGCTCCATAACTTCGTTACAGCAAACATAACAATGTGATGCATGTGGGAATTTCAGCAATACAAGCAAGCAGAGCTCTGTAGGGTAGAATTATAAGCAAATTTCTTGCCCTTCTCTCCACATCACAATCTCTAACCATTCCTTAGCTGTGAGATTTAACCCTGGGGTTTTCTTATTCTCAGAAAACAAAATGTTTCCATTCACTTTTAGCCACTAGGATAGTTTCCTTTTAGTTATTACATTCAGTCCATTGGGATAATCAAAGCTCAAAACCTCATTTGAAGTTAAACCTTCTCCTTCCAGAGCTTGAGTTGGAAATCTGTGGTGGTAAAGGAGGGTCACAGTCTGGAGTCTTCCTTCCAGCTGTGTCTTATAATTCAATTTTTCTCCTTCCTTATTACACCCTTGCTTTCTACTGCCTTGTCCCAGATTTCTTGATTGAAGAAGCCAGTTAACTGGAGTGAGGGGTAGCCCCTTTGTGCAAGCTTGCACTGGCCCCTGGGCCTGGCCCTTCTCCTCCTCAGGTCTTGGATTCTTTAGGGTGTGTCAGAATCCAGCTCACTGTGCTCACCAGATTCTTTTAAGAAACGCCTTTGACGTTTCTGAGTTCTCTCCCAAAAGCCTTTCTCCAAGCTTCAGCCAAGGGGAAATCACCCTTCTTGCTTCTCAGTGGGAAAAGGAGGGAATGCATCAGGATACTGTGAAAAACATTCTCCCAGTTCTCTTTCTTGGCTTCTTCTACAAGTCTTCGGTAGATTTGTCATGGTGTCTCCAAAATGACAACAATGGCAACCCTGTCACAGTGCTGAGCCCGAGGCCAAAAAACCAGTCTCCTGACATCTGCTTTGCAGGTCTCCCTGAGGCTCACTCTTCTGGTGGCCTTCCCTAGAATGGAGATAAAAAAGGGTCCGGTTGTATTTTTAATAAAGTCTTGCTATGTTATAGCAGAGAAAATATTAAGTACTTTTCTGTTTTGAGGCTGTAAACAATGTTTAGGTGTGAAAAATACTAATGGATTGCATTTTATTATTTTGTTATTTTTTTATGTATTTAGTATAGGGTCTCCAGGGCCTCACTACATAGATAAGACTCATAGTGATCCTCCTGTGTTCAGCCTCCCAAGTGCTGGGATTATAGGTGGGTGCCACCATGCCCAACATCAGTCGCCCTCTCAGCGTGCCCTAGGGATGGGGCTGGCACAGCATGCTGGAGATCGAACCCCCGTCCCTGTGTCTGCCTAAGCAGGCACTTTAATTCACTGAGCTATCTGGCTGGCCCTTGATTGCATTTTATTAAGTTGATTTAATTTATTCTTCCCTAAACTGTAAAATTGATACATACACATTTTATTTTATCTCTGGGGGGCAGAATTTAAGAGCCTGCCAGTCATTTCTCATGCAGAAGAAGACTGATGGGCCCCTAGCCTGGGAAGCAAGGGGTTTTTAAAACGAAAGGCACATCACTAAGAGGTCTTTTACATTTTAGTGATATGCGCAACTTGCTGAGCAAGACAGGAATTAGATTAGGGAGAGGAGGGAGACAGTTACTCCTTACTAAGCAGCCTTGAGTAGAGAGTGGTACACATTCTTTAGGTAACCAAAAGCACAAAGTTCACAACTGCAGCACAAAATTTCATTAACCCACTACATTCCCCACTTGTTTTGTCTGAGAATCAAATCATTGATTCTTCAGTTACCTTAAAGGGCTGATATTAAGCGCTAAGCACCATTAACTTGACGGCCTGGATTTTTGTTGAACATACTTAAACAGCTTATAAAACAGGAGAAGAGGTCCAATTGAGGCAGATTCAGGTCATTTATATAAAGAGACATTGAGAATAATCCCTACTATTTTTTGAGGAATCTCTACAGCCAATTTTTAGCTACATTATACCCCAATTGTTTGACATGTTGTTCTGGTATTTTGCCAAAGAAGAGGTGTTTAACAACACTAAATATCATAGCATTACACATGTATTTTAGATTAGAAGGATCAATGAATGACCAAAACAGTGGGGCAGTTTCTCACAACATTACAGCCCAATTTCCTAGTGACAATACTATTGCGTATGTTTGAGGTAAAACACACACATACACACACACACACACACACACACACACACACACACACCCCACAGGCAGACTCCAAATTTAAGCTACAAAAATATTACCACAATCACGTTTCAAAAAAGAAAATCAGTGAATAAAAGGAAAAAATGTTAGATTACTCTATGGCTTCTTTTAGGGATAGTCACTGTTTTATAGCCCCTTATTTTCTTCTGATTTATAACCTTTTATTTTCTTCTGGACATCCCCTGTCATCTGAATCTCACTACTCAAATACTGTTTTTAGGACATACACAAGGTTTCCCTGTAAATTCACAATCTGAAAGGAAAACTCGTTGTAACAAATTCACACTATCACAGCAGTAAAACAGATGTGTGCACAAATTCAGGGATGAAAATGCTGCAGTTGATTTCCAGTTTTTGTTTCCATAATTCTGAATCCCACACTTGTAGTTTCAACATGTTGGGCATTAGCTCAACAGAAACCATGCATCATTACATGAAAATGTCTGTGAGAAATGCTAAGATCCCTACGAAGGAAGTACGTGAACCCAGGAACTCCTCCAGTCAATGACTGACAAAGGTGACTGAACCGGCTCCGCACATTTTTTATGTAGATGGAATTGTGTTATCTTGGAAACCAATGCCTCCTTCATGTTCTTTTCAGAAGTGGAAACAAATATGTCACAACATAAAGCATCCCAAATTGGCTCACCCTGCTCTTAAGAGAATGGGAAGTTAAGCCAAACTTCTGCTGGTGGGTAACACTTCAAAAACCACAGCACATTTTATGGACTATTGAAGAGTGAATTGCCTGTTACGTGATATTTGACTTATTAAGATTGGGTGGCCAAGGCAGTGCCCAGTGATTACCTGAGGAACTGTTTCTACTTAGCAGAGAGCATGCAGGGGTGGAAAACTTGTGAGCAAGTCTCCTTTGGTAATAGACTGGGCTCCAGATGTCCTTCTAGCACAGACAATCATGGAGCTAATCAGAGATGGTCCTCTTGCTTTCAGGTACTGTGTCATTACTGTAGCCTCTGACTTCGGAGATGCTGCAGCCTTTAAGGAGTGCTGTTTGCAGGAGGTGATGCCCGTGTGGCACTTAGATGCTGATATATAGTCTGATGATGCAGGCAACACTGCTCAATAAAGGATTTATGGGAGGGTTTTGACATTCAGAAGGTCTCCAAATTTATCAACTGGATTTGGCATGTATCATAACAAACAATGAGTGGGCTGTGGCAGAAACGCATCCTGCCATTTGTTGCTGGCTTCCAAGGTTTCCAGGAGTGATTAACGCAAAGCAAAAACCTTCAATCTTGTGGAGAAGGCTAGATTTAGTGAAGTGGATGGCACAAAAACTTATGAACAAGAAATTTGTTCAATGGGATGGTTATTCTGGGTCCCTGCAAATGAAACAAGAGAAACCCTAAAAACCCACTGCTGAGTCTTTAAGAGTGTTTGAATTATGCAGGTGAAATGACTGCTCAAGTGTGATTTTGTTTTGGTTCATTTTATTTATTTATTTATTTATTTATTTATTTTGTTTTGGTTCATTTAAAAAAAAAAACCATTTTAGGCTGGTGAGATAGCTCAGCCTCTTAAGTGCCCATCTGGCAAACACAAGGACCTGGGTTCAATCCCCAGCACCACATGCTGGGCCACCATGATGACCACCAAATCAGCGTGTAGTTGTGCGTACCCCTAATCCCAGCACTGGGAAAGCTGAGACAGGAGAATCACTATGAGTCCCATCTGCATAGCAAACCCCTGTACCAAATAGATAAATAAATGACTAAAAAGATTTAGATAACAATTTATAGCCATCTAATTCTAGAGTACCAAGGGACACAGAAGAGGATTGTTTGCAAAATCTTTGGACTTCAGCGTGGCTGAACTGTAGCCTGTGCTCTTAGTTCGCTCCCTGCCTTCGCTCGCCCACTCTAGACCACTGCCCTGCACGGCATCAGTGTCTGCCCAGCTGCAGCCCCATCCTTCCCTGGATCCCTTCTCAGTTGCTTAATTGTTTAGACAAATTTCCATGTCTGTTTATTTTTAACTGAGTGGTATTTGCATTCATCACATGACTTAAAACACATGATAATTTTAAATGTATGTGAAAGTATATATTTATTTCATTATATAAGGACAACTGGCTTTGATTGTACACCGCACTGTGCTGACATATCTATTACATGAAACACACTCATTAAAATATCAGTGAATATGAAATAGTTATATAGTTGGTGTTTTATACGATGTACTTATGTAGAAATCACTGGATCCTTACAATAGGTTTTTAAGTGTTTAATTATGGAATATAGGGTGGGATTTCAGATGGGCTTAATAAAGAAAACACTTTTCCTATTGAAAATGATAGAATACATAGAGTTTCTCCCACTGCCTCCAGATTTGCTATTTAGCATTTCAAACTAGAAAAATATTAGACTGAAATAACAAGCAATGTCAGTATACAGAGTTACTTTTTTAAAAATAAAAATGGGATATACTTTTATTGAATTACATGATACATATTGATGCTTATTAAGAAAAGTGTATGTTTTCTCTGTTTGTGTGTTGGTTAAACCTCACATCAGAATACCCGCTGTGCCCATAGGTTTTTTTTTTTTTAAGGTTTCCTGCTTATGGCTCTCTGATGAAGGAGCAAGACTTATAATTTTTTTAAAAGTAAGGAGGTGTTTCCTATCACCCTATTACACTACTCTGGTCTCAAATGATTGAGTCAGAGGGAGGAATTTAACTTAGGGAATGCAAATCAGGATCCATAGGGACTGCGAAAGTGGCACAAGTAAACAGGCAAATAGAGGAGACACGGAGGTACACTGGAGACTAAGGAATAGCGCAGACAGCATGCCTTATCATAAGGAGGTCAGTATTTAGCATTTTGCAACTGTTAGATCTTTGGATTTTCAAGGAAACCTAATAGTTTTTATTTTTAAATGAGATTTTCTGTTTTTTTTTTCACAACCAAAGATTGAACTCAGAGATTTTCTGTTCTCCCCATTGTGTGGGCCAACAAAATACAGGTCAAATAAATCACGACTGTGGGCCAGATTTGTTTTACCTGTGGCTTGTTTTCAACTTCTGACCTTCCCAAGGAAAGTAAGTGTGTGGGTGTTCTAATGACTTTTCATCCCTTTTCTACTTCCAATAGTCAAGTTTCCTCTTACCCTGTCCAGAAACACAGTATTTCCTGGACAGCAAACACAGAAGCAGGACCACTTTGTGAACTACCTTGTTTAAAATGTGTAGTTAACTAAAATTGAGATAAAGCATATCATTCCTGGTGAATATTCCATGTATTGTAAAAAATATATATTTAAGAACCAAAAGCCCTGAGTTCAAATCTCAGCTCTGCCATGTACTGCCTTTGATGTACTTGCTAAGTTTCTTCTTCTAATCCTGTTTTTTTTTTTTTTTTCCTTTGGTTGTTGCCAAGATTAAATAAAATTTTGCATGCAAAGATCATATCTTCTAATGTTAATTCCATGCCCATATGTATCATAATCACGACACTGCCTTCAAGTGGCTAACAAATGACAGAAGCCTCATTGGTTAGAATCATAACTGGGATCCACCAGAAATAAATGTAAGATTCAGTGTGACACACTTTTAGTTTTATTGAAATTCAATCCCTAGTTATAACAGTGTGACCTCTAATAATTTGCCTGACTAGCAATATGTAATTTTTTTTTCCTAAGGACTAAGAAATTTCTCAAATCTTTCCACCTCACCAAGTACCTGGGGCAGAAGGTGTGGACTGAGTCCGAGGACTCATTTGACAGATGAGGAAATTATTTTTTCTCTTTAAGCCTCGATATTTCCTCCTGGGAATCAAAGAGCTAATAGAATGAACGTTCCCTCTATTTTCCTTTCTCTAAGGGAATAGTAGGGTGATTAATCAAATAATGAACGTGAGGAGAACTCCCTGGAGGAAAGACAAATGCACGATGAAGCCTGGCTGGCGCACTGATTCCGACTGCTTAGAGGCATGGATAAATCTTCGGGGGGTGCACCCTCGCTACTTACTCCACCCACCCATGCACACCCTATAAAAGCCAGATTCTGGAGCATTTCCTGCATGTCAAAGTGACCCTCCACATAGCACAAGTTTGTAATTAACAAACTGCATCATCCAGTTTGTAATTAACACCAAGTGTGTATGAAGTTAAATGATTCATCTTTTTGATATTTTTGCAGGGTGGGAGGCAGAGAAGTGCTTGGGACTAACTTAAAATCAAATAGATTATGTAATGTGACCAGCAGCCACCTTCCATGGCTTTTTATGGTCTGGTCCTGCAGGATAAAAAAAGTTGTAGCTCAGAACCACTCTTTTTAAAACAAATTGATGTTTTCAGTATCTGAAGCTTTTCCGGGAGGCTAAAAACGAATTGGTAAAAATTTGAAAAACCAAAAGCAAAAGATTTTTTAAAAAAGCACAGCTGGAAGAATTGAATTAATGCTGTATCCAGCTGTTTCTAAGGACCTAAACGTTATCAAGTCTGTCAGGATGTTACCGTAGATGTGGTCAGAAGCGTTGTATTTTGTCTTTATCTCTGTGGTCGACATGGACAACAATTCAGAAGAATAAATAAAGGGATGATTTGCCAACTCAAGTGTTGTGTTAAGTAAGAGCCATAGCATTTCTGTTAGATTAGAAAACCAACAAAAGGACATGACAGTTGATACGCATTTAAGATTATGATGTATTCTAACTAAATCGACTTTTTAAAAATTATAAAATGTCCTTGCTCTGCGAGTATTCTAGGGTATGGTTTCCTCTGTTTGTCTCATTTGTCAGTACTCCTCTATGTGGTTTTTGTTATAATTCTGTTTCAGATTTTGTCTGGTAATGTTTCTCATAATCATTGTAAATTTAAAATTGGTCTATTGGGTGCCACCTCTGATTACTGAGGACCTTTTAGTGCATAGTGGTGGCGATTTGGAAGAAAGAAAAATTAGCTCCACACCATCTCTCACCATACACTGGAGTAAATTCTAGAAGGGATAGGAATTTTAGTGTGCAGAGTGCCAGCATATAACGATGGGCAGAGAACGCATGTGGGCCATTTCTTTAATCTTGACAAAGAGCAGGGAAAGTGTTTGTAATTATAAATCAACATCCATGATCAATAAAAGTAAAAACTGAGAAATCTAACTACATAAAACAAAGTCTTTCACAACAAAACATTCTATAATCAAAACAAAAGACAACTGATAAACTAGGAGAAAATAATTGTAGCATATGTGTACTATAGACAAAATTATATACAAGTGGCCACAAAGAAATAATCAAATAAATAATTAAGTGGGGACAGCATTTTTCTTATAGAAAAATAAAATAAAATAATAACTTATAAAATAGAAGGTAGGAAGCAATTACAAAATCATTAGCAGGCAAATACAGCAGCAAGATTCATTAGGCAGGGTGGGGGGAGATAGCTCAGTGGCCTACGTCAGCGGGGGGGCAGTGCTGGCCACTACTCATTAGGCAAGTACAGTAGGAAGGTTCATTTGGAGAGCTGCTGAAACCATTGGTCAAAAGTTTGAGTGTTTTGGCACATAGCACACAGCATCTCCATCAATTACAAAGATAACAATAATAACTTCAGAGAAGACAACCTTACAGACATGGTTTCAACCACTGATCAGGGTCAACATATCCAGCCTTAGTGTTAGATATAACTTCATTTACCCTTCTATACATGCTGAGAAAAACAAAACATCTCTTAAGTAGTATTCTTCTTCCAAGGTTTAAAGTCCCTATGATATATATATATATATATATATATATATATATATATATATATATATATATATATATATATAGAGAGAGAGAGAGAGAGAGAGAGAGAGAGAAAGAGAGAGAGATCCACTTTGAAAAATCCACATTCTTCAATGCAACTTGTTAGTACTTGTCAAGAACATGAATGACAAATGAGGAATGTCACATAGTATGTGAACACTAAAGGGACAATCTGGGGACCCTGATTAGGACTCTGGAGCAGGAAACGGACAGTAGGAGGGAAACTGATAGAATTCAAGTAAGGTTTGTGGCTTAGGTAGTTGTATGTGTGATTGCAGTGTTAAGCTCTCAGTTTTGATTATTAAACTAAGAGGCTAATGCCTTACTGATATTAAAAGAAGCTGAGTAAAAGGTATCTAACATGAACTTTATGTTTTCAGCATTTAAAAATTTTTTTCAAAATAAGTGCAAATCTTTCTTCTCACAGAATTATGCAAAAGTACTGTATATTTATTCTAACTGTATTGTTTATACAAACACAGAATGATTCTTCCCTTGTATCCTCCTTTTTTGTTTAGTCCTGTCAAGGATGGGTATTCTATTGTCATTCAGTTATTTTATTTATTTATTTATTTTTTGTCTTTTTGAGACAGGGTCTCACTATGCAGTTCAGGCTGTCCTTAAGCTCACTTTGTAGCTCAGACTGGTCTTGAACTCACAACTATCCTCCTGCCTCAGCTTCCCGAGTGCTGGGATTACAGGCATGCGCCACCACGCCTGGCTTGTCATTCAGTTATTATAGGTGCTTGAATTCAGCAAAACAATTCAACACAGTCCAGCAGTCCACAATAATAGTGGGTTATCCGAAGAAGTTGTTGACTAGAGCCATTTACAGCTCAGCTTATTATTGTGGCCTTATTTTATATACCTCGTTTTTATACTTTTCTGCTGGATGGTTAAGACCAAGATACAGCAAGACCTACATAACAAAAAATGTAACTTTTGTATCTGACGAGGTCAGTCAAGTCCCCTCAGGGTTTATCCTGATCCCTGACAAAGGGTCACTCTGTAGATACTTTATCAGTGTCAGCCATGTGGATGAGTCACGACCATAAAAACAATTTTCTTATTAAAGTTTTAATTTTGATTCAGAATGGAAAGTAAAGATGCTCATTTTGTGCAATATTATTAGTTGCACATGATCATGTGTGCTATACTTTTTAACTAAATTTTTTTATTCCAGCAAGCATGTCATGATTACAGTCATTGAAGAAAGTCAGTATATGTCAGTACACTTCCTTTTTACTTCTTCCACTCCCCTCTTTGCCCTTCTATCTTTTGTTCCCCTTCTCATTTGAAAAAGATCTCTCAGATTATCTTTTTCTTTGCTCTTTAAATTATTTACACTTTGTGTTTCTCACATGATAAAAACTATGTGATATTCAAGCTTGTGTGTCTAATTTATTTCACTTAATATATATGTACCTTTCTCAAGGTAAGTACATTTTCCTACAAATGACTCAAATTTGTCCTTCTTTATGGAACAGTGACATTCAATTTTGTATAAATACCACATTTTCTTCATTCATTCATTTGTGGATGGATCTGTAAGCTGCTCCCAAGAGCAAGCTGCTGTAAATTTTGCTTTGTAAGTATGCATGCATCACTGAAATACAATGCCTTTCAATCTTTCCAGAGGATGCCTAGAAGAGGGACTGGGTTGGATGGGATTTCTACTTTTAGTTGTTTGAGGAATCTCTGCACTTACACAGTAGTTGCACTAGTTTGCCTTCCAACCAACAATGTGGAATAGTTCCCTTTTCCTGGAGATGGGGCCAGTGTTTGTTATTATTTGATTTCTTGATGATAGTCATTCTTTCCAGAATAAAAAAGCATCTCAATATTTTAATTTGCATTGCTATAACAGACAGAGATGTTAACAATATTTTATATGTTTATTTGCCATTTGTAGTTCTTCTGAGAAGTGTTGCTTCATTACAGGTGAATGTTTTTAACTAGGTATTTTATTTGGGGAGGTCTAATATTTTTTATTTCTTATATATTTCATATATATATATATATATATATTTTTTTTTTTAGATATTAGTCCTCAGTTCAAGAAGTAGCTGGCCAATTGGTTTTCTCATTCTGTAGGCTGTTTTTCCGCTCTGTTGGTTGTCTTCTTTGGTGTGGAGAAACACTTCAACATGCTATAATCCCATTTCTTGATTCTTGGTGTTATTATGCAACTTTTGTCAGAAAGTCCTTGCCTATGCTTAGGCCTTCAAGAGAGTTTCATTTGTTTTATCTTCTAGTAGACTGGGGGTTTAAGTTTAATATTTAGATTTCGATCCACTGTGATTTAGCTTAGTACATGGAGAGAGAAATGGGGTCTCGAGTCAATCTTCTGCTCACATATGTAGGTGTTTCCAGCACCATTTATTAAAGAGGCTTCCTTTCCTTCAGCGTGCTTTGGCCCTTTTGTGAAAAGATTAGATGACTGAGTGTGCCTTTGTCCTCTTCTGTTTCTGCATCTTCCATTTTCTGTTCCATCGATCCACGTATCTATTTGTCTGCTAATATTATGCTGGCACAAAACAGCACTGTATAAGTTAATATAATACAATTAATATAATAAATATAATACAATATGTAATATAATATATATTATATAATATATATACAATATAATACAAATACCCTCAGCTTTGCTCTTGTTGCCTAGGATTGCTTTCTCCATCTGGCTTTCTTCTGATTCCAGGAAAATTTTAGGATTATTTCCCCTAGAACTGCAAGAAACATTGTACTCTAACCATAGTTTCCCTGACTTTATGTGTCAGTTTTGGTATAGCCATTTTGACAATGTTTTTTCTGCCTATCTAAGAACAGTGTATATTATTGCATTTTCTGATGCCTTCTTCAATCTCCTTTTTCAGTTACTACAGTTTTAATTTTAGGGGGTTTTCACTTCCTTCTATAGATTGAATCCCCAGTGTTTTCTTGAAGCTGATATGAATGGTATTATTTTCCCAATTTCTTTCCCAGTGAGTTTATTACTGATATATAGAAACTCTATTGATTTTTGTGTCTTTATTTTATATCCAGCTGCTTTGCTAAATTTGTTTATTACTTTTAGAAGTCTTTTGGTGGAAATTTCTGGATCTTCTATGTAAAGGGTCACCAATGAATAAAGATAGTTTAACTTCTTTTTTTCCCATACATATCCCTTTTATTTCTTTCTTTTGCCTAATTGCTGTAGTTAAAGTTTCAAATATAGTATTGAACAGGAATGGTGATGTTGGATATCCTTTTCTTGTTCTAGTTTTAGAGGAAAAGCTTGTAGTTTTTTTTCCCCATTTAAACATAATGTTGGCACTTTTGTCAGACTTAGGTAAGATTCTCCTTACCTCATTTTGTTTAGAGTTTTTATCATGAACAGATACTGGATTTTTTCAAAGGCTTTTTCTGTGTCTATTGAGATAATCAGGTGATTATTATTATTATTGTTCTTGTTTTTGTTTATGTACATTTATTATTTTATTGCTCACTGAATTTATTGTTCTACAGATTTAAACCATTCTTATATCTTTCCTCTGTCATGATGTATTTTTATTTTTTTATTAATTTATTTTTTTTGGTGGAAGCAGGGATTGAACTCAGGCCATTGTGCTTGCCAGGGAGACACTTATTCTATTGAGCCATCTCCCTGGTCCCTCATGATGTATTTTTAAAAATGATTTGTTACATTCTGTTTACCAGTATCTTGAGGATCATTTGTATCTATTCTCACTGATGAGACTGACCCATGATTTACTATTTCTTTTTATAAATTTTTAAACTTTACCTATTTATTTAAGTAATTAGTACACGGTGTTAATGTGCAGCTTAGACTCATAGTGATCCTCCTGTTTCAGCCTCCCCAGTGCTGGGATTATACGCATGCACCAGTGCTGGGATTATAGGTTGCACTAGTTTGCATTCCAGCTATCAATGTTCTGGGGCCTGCACAGTCTCACATTATCTCCCCAGACTGTGTGAAACTTAATAGTAATACTAATGAAGTGGAAGGGCTGGAGAAGGGGCAAATGAAAGAAGCAAGGTTTGGAAAATAAAGAAAATGAAGATGAGAAAGAGGGGAGAAAGGTGAGTAAAGGATCAAATTAATGAGTTTAAAAGATTAATAGAATTAGATAAAAGTGCAGAAAAGATCACAGAAGAAAAAACATTAGAAAGCAAAACTAAAACAAACAAAGAGCAAATAAAAAGGAAGAAACCCTTCAAACTCCCAAGTACAATCGTGGATTTAAAAAAATGGCAAAATGAATCCAAGAGATTCCTTCATTTTTGTGAATGATTTTTCCAAGACCTTCATTCGGCATTGGAATCCTCCAGACACGAGGAACAGAGTGAATCGTGTCTAATCCTGGTTTGTTTCCATGCTTACTTTTTGGGGGAGCTCTGAGTCCTCTGTTGGGAATACTTGATATCCATCCTAAGTTTCTATTCACTTGGGCTGCTCCCAGTTCCCATGTCCCCACCACACTAGTCCCTGTTTTCTCTTCCTTGCCTGTGAGTTTGTGAGGCCCTCCCCAACCTCAGTCCAGAAATCTCCCTGTCCATACACCCCATGCTATGGTGACATTTTAAGGTGAAACATTTCCTCGATCATGTTGGTACAAGGGGAAAAGAAATAGACTGCTGAGCCAGCTCCGTGTTGGGTGCAGGCAGTGGGGCAGGAGGGCTGAGTAGTCCCCTGAATTTAATGTTAACGCTTTTAGAACCTGCCCACCTGAAAACTGCACATGACTGGTCTAGCTTCTCACCGCAGAAAGGGACCCTTGTGTCCTGGGCTGGGGCTTAAACTTCTCAGGGTCCATATGGAGATAGTCTGTGACTGTCTCCTATGGCTGTCTCCCACCCCATCACTGTGACCTCAGAAATCATGGAGTATAGTTGTCCTGCGACTTCTGATTCGCAGAGTAGCTCAGTCTTAAATAACCAACCCTTTCCCCGAGTGGTTCCTGGTTGATCATGCTCAAATTTGGTGGGTGCTGCAGTGATTTCTTCTCTAGCTCTGTCCTGCCATGTGGAGGGAGCTACTTTTGGAGTAAAGCCCACGCTGCTTCTACAGCACAGGAAAGCTGTGGGGTTTTCTCGGGTCCAGCACTGCTGGTGCGGTCCATTGTTTTTCCCTGGGGCTGCCAGCCATCTCTGGGATTATCTTTTGTGTGTGAGACAGGCCCAACTCCGTGGGAGCCAAGGTTAGCATTCTAGATTACTTCTTCTTTCCCCTGAATTACTGAATATTCTCCACTTTTACTTTGATTTCTAGCTTTGCTTTTTGCTTCTTTTTTTAATTCTCAGAGCTTGCCTTCCCTTTCTTTTCTTTAAATTTCTGTTTTTCAGGTGTCTTGAAACCAGGTCATTGAGAGACTATAATGTACTGCTGAATTCTGTGATGTTATCCCCCTTGCTCTCCCATTTATACTGTACTTTCATATGATTGTTGATATAGTATATTTTTTAAGGAAGGGAAAAATCTGCATTTTTTTGGTAACTACAGTAGGTACTTTTTTAATAGAATAAGAAATAGTAAAAAGAAAATATGATAAATGATAGATAATTTTAGGAATTCAACAATGGTTGTTATACTGAATATTGTTGTCTTCAAATTAGTTCTTCATATTATCAGATATAAGCATGCACAATTGGTCAAAAAAATTAAGAGAGAAAAAAATTTATGCATTAACAGCTCTTTTGAAAAGATCAGCTAGATCTTGGCATAGATCTGTTTACCCCATAAGCACAAGCATGTGAGTACTGCATTACACTACTAACTTAGAACAATTCTGGTGTTACGGGGAACGCTTGGTCTCCATTATGATTTTATGGGACCAATCCCGTAAAATATATGTGATTTATCACTGACTGGGAAATCCTTCTGCATGACTGCATGTGGTACTGAGTAAGTCTGTGTTGCTGTGAAGCAAAAATGTAAAGGTTTTTCATAGTGTAGAACCAAAATCTGCCACCTATCTGTGGTAATCTCTTTATTATTAATGAATTTTTATTAGTACATGTTTGCAGTACAAGAAGATTATATTTATAATGCCCCCTGCCACATCATTGACAGTATCTTTTGTTTTTTTTGGTGGAACCGGGGATTGAACTCAGACCCTTCTGCTTGCCAGGGAAGCACTTATTCTACTGAGCCATCTCCCTGGCCCCAAGAAGATTATATTTATTGTGTGGAGTTTGCACATATGTGTAGCACGTCTTAATTCTTTTTTTGTTCCCTTCCTTTCCCAGCCCTCCTTGGCCCCTCTAGGCCTTAATCCCCTTTCCATTTGAAGCCCTTTTTATTTTTCCTTTGATTTTCTTTTTACTCCTTTCCCCTCCTCATATCTTTGTTCCCTTTCCATTGCAGAAAGATTTCCCAAGTTTTGTCCTTTCACTCCTTATTTATGTTTTGAATTTCTCATATGAGAGAAACTGTGCAATATTTAAACTTAGGTTTCTGGCTTCTGTGACTTACCCTTGTGGTCTTGAGGCACACCCATTTACCTATGAAGCTTCAAGTCTGCCTCTGTGGTTAATCTTGACCGTAATCTGACTGAACAGAGAAATACCTAGGACATCTGTAGAGCACACTCTGGTGTGCGCATGGGTCAGCACAGCATGACAGGGAATGTTAGCCCTGCATGTGGGTAGCACCGTCCAGTACGGTGGGGGCCCAGGAGGAAGAAGAGCAGAGGAAGGAAGGTGGCTGCCTGGAAGGCCTTTGCTTTTTGCTTCCTGGCTGCACTGTGGCCAGCTGTTTGCTCCACTGTGTCCTCTGTCATAATGCTCTGCCTCGGGATAGCTCTCAGTAATGCGATTAGCCCACCATGGACAGAAACCTTGGAAACTGGGAGGAGCCAAACTATTTTCTCTTTTAAGTTGTTTCTCTCAAGCATTTTGTCACAAGTATGAGAAGGTGACAAACACACCATTAAGGAGCACATTACCTTTATTGCCTTGCTCCATCCCTGGTAAGTACCTTTTTACCTTCCTTAAATGAGTTCTTTTAAATAATATACATAAGTGAATTCATACAGTAATTGTCCTTTCATGACTGATTTTTTTCATTTAGCATAATCTCTTCAAGCTTAATATGTGACATTTCCAAACAAAACATGTATACACAAACATATATATGATATATATGTGCAACATTTCTATATATATGCACACAAAAATAAGGCAAAACCAGTAGGATGTATGTGTACGTGTGTGCATGTGTGTGACTCTCCTATAAGAGATGCCTCCTATCTGTTCTGTTTCTTGGGGAAGACTCACTAATATAATAAAGTATAGATAATATAATAAAGTATAGATAAAACTTAAAGGATAGGAAGAAAAATCCATTCTTCACTATCAAGTTTAAATGGTATCATTATCTGAGAATTTTCTGTGATCCTTTCCTTGATTTCATCTTACTTCCTTTTTCTTTTCTTTTCTTTTATATTTTAGGGAACAGTCTACAGGGTGTTCAGAGTCTTACTACTAGATTGGACCCATAGTGATCCACCTGTTTATAGCCTCCCAAGAGCTGGGATTATAGATTTGCGCCACCATGCCCAGTGTCAGTTGCTGTCTCAGTGTTCCCCCCCCCCCAGGGGCAGGGATGGCATGGCAGGCTCAGGGTTCAAACCCCTGGCCCCTGTGCCTGCTTTAATCTGCTGAGCTATTTGGCTGGCCCCATTTATCTTATTTTCTAATGAAGGTTAGCAACACTGCCAGTAGTATGTTATTCAATACTCTCTTTTCTTTATGATTTCACATGTATATATTTTTTTATGATAATGTAATGCTTGATCTATTAAACAGTGAATTCCTATAGCATGGGTCAAACTTTTCAGGAGTATAATCAAGGTATCTGAACTCACTTTAGAGAGAATCTGCTCACAAGCTGAGGTACACAGCTGTTGATGGGATTCGGGGGCTCACTTGTTATTTGGGGACATGAGTCCTTGGTCTTGTGAGTCTCTCTGTTGAGGAGTTCACTACATGACAACTAGCTTTCAAAGTGTGAGCCAGGAAGAGAGGAGATCAAGCAAGAACTCATCATACATTTTTGTAAGCCAATCTTAGAAGTGATGTGTTGTTGTAGTTCACTGTTAGAGGCAAACCACTGAGTCCTGGGCACACTCAGGCACTGAGGTTCTCAGGATATCAGCACCAGAGAGCAAGAGACATTGGAAGTTGTCTTAGACCCTGGCTATCACAAATAGCACATAGGAAATGAGAGGGCAAGAGGAAGACTGAAGTGGAAAATTAGGGAAGAATAATCACTTCTATCTCAGACACACGGAATATGAAGTGTTGATGATTATTTAAGTGGACATACCCTTCTGCAGTTAGAGTCTCAATCCTTTAAGCACCATCCAATGAAAAACTACATTTTAAAATAATTCCCAGTGGCTCTTCATATAAAAGGTACCTCTGTACTTCTTGAATATGTACTGCTCCTCTAGTCTTTAAAAATGGTAGACCTTTTCCACAGCTGCTGATCACATGAAATGCATTTCCTATCACGAAGCTCATAAATATGCAGCTATTGTACCTTTCCCCAAATAGCCAGAGATTTATTCATTATATTGAATTGCAATCTCACCCTTTCTTTCTGCTCCTTTGTAAAGAGAAAGATAATATTTCGGCAATTTTTGCAACGCCTCAACCTTGAGGGAATGCAAATATAAGCATAATTGATTTTCTGAACTAGCTCCCCCTCCCTGTGTTCCAGGACTTTGTGCATTATAGCTGGAATGACTGACAAATCGGTGCTGATTGCTAATTAGAAAGCAGAATATATTAAAAGCACAGCACATAGATCCTGTTGGTTCACAGTGCAAGCCGCAAAGCTTCTCTCTGTGCTGCCACTTGTTGTCTAATTACCTGCTCTTTTGCTGTGACTCAGTCATTCAGGAATCACACTGGCTGAGTCAGACAGGTCAGGGGTGATTGTTAATTAAATGATGAACGTCACTTTGCCCCACCTTAACTCGTCTTTCCTTCCCCTCTTTCTGCTGAAGTGACATTCTTCTTAAAAATAAAAATAAAAAAAAAAAAAAAACCCAAACCAAACCATTTTTCCCTGTGTGCTGGCTGCATAATGAAGGCTGATGCTCTTATCCCTGTTTGAAGTCCAAATTCTCAAGGTAATTTTACTTCAAGGATTGGTGAAATAGGAATCCCGTCCCCTCCTTTTTCTAACTCCAGGATAAAGAGACCATTTTGTGTCAGTACCCTTAATGGCAAGGCCAGCCCCCGGGGTTCCTATTCTCCCCTGCATGACCTCAGCAATCAGCTACCAGTCTTGAAAGGAGAGGCCGTCTTTGTCTTTGTATTTGAAATGAGAGTTCACTATTCCCACCAGACGGCTGTGGGCCCCTGCAGGCCGAAAAGTAAAAATTGATTTTCTTTCACCTTCCCACTACTCTGAATGTCACCTCAGAAGCTCCCTGGATTTAATTGATCTGTGACAACTTCATGGCAACCCCGATCCCCCATGAATGATTAAGAATATTGATGAGGACGGAGACCACTGTCGACACTGAGAAGTAGGGATCTACTCCTCCTTGTGGGGCTTTGTCATTAAGCATTTGAGTAGAACTCAGTTCTTAGAAGCGCTTTAAGCTGGCGTTTCCTTGGTGTTTGAAGGTGGCTTGGAGGTAGCATAGAAGGCGAAATCACATCAAATTGCTGTTATTTTTTGTGTTCTTGAACTCTAAAGATGATATTTTTATCAGGTTCAGACTAATATTAGCTACTGTCACAGAAATGGAAGATCGAAGCTGGAATAGATGAAATGAATTCTGAGTCCCGTAGAGAGTCTTTGTCCTTATAGCTAATGAATTAGTAAAGCGACTCATTTATTCGTTTACAGAACATTTGTTGCATATCCATTCTTTACTGCTTGATTATGCAGTGCGCAGATTAAGCACGCATGTTGGGCCCTGCAAAATACGGCACTATATTGTCTGTAATTTAGTTTAAAATTATTCAGCACAGAAAGTACGATACATATGTGTACATTTAGTTAGTTTAACTTACCTCCAGGGGCCACTTGCTGATACTGAAATATTCTAATCAGAACTACACACTCCATGGGAGGTTAGTTGGCATTTGAAAGATTCTAAATCAGGTAGCTACTATCAGTATTTAGCTCTCAGTCATCTCAATTAGCACCAGAGGGTTTATTAACTAGCTGGAAGGATTCTAGCAATAATTTTAAATTAATGAAATAAGTACTGTTCAGGGTAAGTATGGTGGCTCAAAGTCAACATAGGCAACACTGCCTTTGCAGGAACAGCATGTAGGAACCCAGGGTCCTCTGGATCTGGGGAGGATCCCCTGGGGAAGGTTGGTGGACATCTTTCCCTGAGTGGTCTGTAAGGTTGCATTGGCTGGCACTGAGCCTTTTTGAAAAATGTGTTTTGCAATGTTCACCAGGATAGAGAAAATAAAATTGCTGGAATTTATGATCCTGGATGTATAATTTTGTGTGATTCGATTTGTGTTTGGAAGGAAACACTCGTGCGGCAAGTAGAGGTTGCATCGGGGCGTTCAGGAGCTGGAGAGAAAATGAAGAGTTAGATGAGTGGACGCTCTCGGAGTGACATAAGTGTGAAGCCCTGAGCTAAGGTTATGGGAGGGTGGACACCTGATGGACTGGAAAATGTGCAAAAGAAAAATAAATAGGTTTGATGAATAAACGGATATTAGGAGAGAGCCTGTCAGTGGCAAAATTATGAAGACAGCTTCCGGGGTCTCTAAGATTTTTCTTTCTTTTAAATTTTTTAAAGATAACAAGGGCCAGCAAGATAGCTCAGTGGATTAAGCGCCCGCTTACGCAAGGGCAGGGGCTACGGTTTGATCCCTGGTGTGCCGGCCCTGCTCTTGGCGGTGCTGAGCTGGTGAAAGTCTGGTGTGGTGGTTGATGCCTGTAATCCCAGTGCTGCAGAGGCTGAAAACAGGAGGATCACTATGACTTTGAGCTGCCTAGTGAGTCCCTGCACACACAAAAAAGAAAATAAAGTCATCAAAAAATAGCAGAACAAAACAAAACAAAGCTACATTGAAAATGATACAGCTTCACTGTATCATTTATAAAGAAAATGATAGGAATTCAACAATGGTTGTTATATTGTTTATTTTTGTCTTCAAATTAGTAGCTCAGATTATCAGATATAAGCATGCAAAATTGGTCAAACATTAAAAATTAAAAAGGAGAGAGAGAAAAAAGTTAAGTATTAACAGCTCCTTTCAACAGACTAGCAGAAATCAATTATCCAAGCTATTTTGTGTATATATATATATATATATATATATATATATATATGTTTTTTTCTTTTTCCTTCTGTTTTTCTTTCCTCCTTTCTTCATCCCAGTTGTTCCTTCCCTTTGAACAGTTTCTTTACCTGTCACAGTATCTATTGTGCCTT
>PVKA01030739.1:0-27000 GCA_004027165.1 Ctenomys sociabilis | reverse complement strand
AAGAAATTGTCAACAGAGTGAAAAGACAACCCACAAACTTTGAAAAAATCCTAACTAATAAGCAATCAGACAGAGGTCTACTGTCTAGAATTTATAAAGAACTAAGATATAACAGGGCCCTCAAATTTAAAGACCCAATTCAGAAATGGGCATCTGAGATGAATACACACTTCTCAGAAGACGAAATTAAAGAAGCGAATAAATATATGAAAAAATGCTCCACATCACTAGCCATCCATGAAATGCAAATAAAAACAACACTGAGATACCATTGCACTCCAGAAAGAATAGCTATCATAAGGAAATCAACCAACAACAAATGTTAGAGAGGTTGTGGGGAAAAGGGAACACTTCTTCACTGCTGGTAGGAATGTAGACTGGTACAACCATTGTGGAGGTCAGTGTGGAGACTCCTCAAAAGAGTAGGACTGGAAATTCCATTCAAGCTGGCTATCCCCCTACTGGGAATTTTTCCAGAGGAACTGAAAAGATTATATCATAGTTATATATGTGTACCTATGTTTACAGCAGCACAACGTGTGATAGCAAAATTTTGGAAACAACCAAGATGTCCATCACATGAGGAATGGTAGAAAAAGATGGGTATTTCTATATAATGGAGTATTACTCAGCTGTAAAGAATGATAAGCTTGAAGCATTTATATTGAAGTGGATGCCACTTTAACATATACTCGCAAGTGAAATAAACCAGACACACATGTGCAAATATCATAAATTTTCCCTAGTATAAGAAGTCAAAAGAAGAAATACAAATAGAAATGTACAACAACAACTAAAAACAATTGAGTCAGATAGTTAGGGCAAACTGAACAGCATATGCTGCAGGGTACTAATTAGCTTTTCTTCTGGATGGTTAACAACCTAAGTGTACAGATCAAAGTTTGAGAAATAGAAGAGCCCCAAGACATGCCAACATTTTGGCCCTAGCCTTTCAAGGTCACGAAGACTCAGAACATAGGAGAACCTGTACTGTAACATCATGAAACTCAGTTGTGCCCCAAATTTTCTGATGAAGGACATTATGGAACCACAGAGGAAAGAGATTGATGATGTATAGTGTGCCTGGGGAGAGTCACATGGAGAGAAAACTTTCTCTCAGGTTCTCATAGAGAGCAAACTGGTCAAGCATTGGCTGTGACTCATCCACATGGATGACACAGACAAAGGATCTATAGAGTAAGGTACAGGATTACAAGATAAACCCTGAGGGGACTTCACTGACCTCATTAGAAATAAAAGCTACAGCTTTTGTTATATAGGTCTTGATCTATCTTGATCTTAACCATTCAGCAGAAAAGTATAAAAATGAGGTATATAACATGGGGCCATAATAATAAGTTGATCTGTAAATGGCTATAGTCAACAACTTCTTCAGAGAACTCACTGTTATTGTGGAATGCTGGACTGTGTTGGATTGTGTTGCCAATTTCAGGCACCTAGATTGGTTTAATGACAATGGAGTGCTCATCTTTGACAGATCCAGACAAAAAAAAAAAAAGGGTTGGTATACAAAGGAAGGATCATGATGTGTGTGTATAAACAGTACAGTTAGGATAAATATGCCGTGCTTCTGTATAATTCTACAAGAAGCAAGATTTGCACTAATAGTGGTTGGACAAGACATTATGTCAGCTTCTAGTACTATGGGCAAACACTAGGGAGATAACAAGGTAGAAAGTATTAATTGTTGAATCTGTGATATAATTCAGCTATAAAAAATAAGTAATAGCTACACTCTTTTAATTCACTGATTAGAGACATCTGCTATAATAATATCTATAAGTACAATATCATGTATGCACCTTGTACGACACCAAAACATTATGAAAACATTTTGCAATGTATTAATTTATCAAAGCTGCCCTGTTAATTTGTCTTGAAACTATCTCATTGCTATTTGTTCTTCAATAATAATAATAATAATAATAATAATAATAAAATAAATATAATACATTAAAAAATAGTACCAAGTACAGCTTAGAAGTTGATAGACTGTGGCAATTCCTAATTTTGTACCATAAAGCATGATCTACAGTTGTATAACAGAATTGATTGTAAATTAGGAGCTTGTATGCAAAGTGTTTCCCCTGGTACAGTGCTTTTACCTTGTGGTGGGGAGATTTAAGAAGGATTGTGCATAGAACAGAGATAACTGTAAAGAAATAAAGTAAAAGCCACTCTAGAGGTCAAAGGATGATCACACAAGCTTTGGGAAACCAGAGAAAAGGACAGAAAAGAATGAAGGAACAAGCAATTATGATTATTAAAGTCAACCAGAAAAACTAAAGAGATTATTTTCTCAAATGAAAATATGATTAAATGTAGAGTGATACATTGAGGAAAGGGGAAAAGGAGACTAGATTAGAATAAAAAGGTAGTTCACACACACACACACACACACACATACACACACAGGAGACAGGAAACAAACTAGCAAAAAAAAAAAAAAAGGAGAAAAATATAATAAAAATAAAAGGCAAAAATCCTCTGGTATCCACCAAGAGTCTAAAAGTAGCAGATAACATTGCCAGGCCTGTAGTAGAGTTACTGCTAGATTTGACGCTGATCTCAGCCTGCAGATACGGGACTCTGTGGCTAGAGTCTCCAGCCACACTTTCTGTACATCCCTCAGTGGCCGCCCATTCCTTTGCCCTGTTTCCACTGGTGGTGTTTCTCTTCCCCTTGCTGTTTTGCTTGCAGATAGATATAGGCAGCTGCTCCCAGTGCTTGGCATCTTTGGCTCCTCCCGGCCTTCCCCAGCCTCCTTTGCTCCTCTTCCACCAGCAAGTCTCTGTCCTTTCAGGTAGTTTGTTTTAGGGTGGGTTGAGATGCTGCAGTATGGCCTGGTCCACTGCTCCTGCTGTTGGAGTCCAAGGCCAGTCTCTCCCAATTCTTACTCCTCTCTCAACGTGAGATGCTAACTTCCCATTTGTTGCTTTACAACTTGTGCTGCCACCATCACTTACTTCTGCTGTCATTTGTAACTACCTCAAGGAAGACAGGGTGCTACATGGTTCCTTTTTGCTCCTGGTCCTGGCAGCAGTGTGGAGACAGCCCAGAGCTGCACAGTCCCAAGGTGCATAGCTTTTTATTTCCCCACACCTCTCTAAACACTAGGGTATAGGGGCTACATGTTCTATTTACTAAGCACCCCTGTAGTCTTTAACACACTAGTTAAAGCTATTCTACTGATAAGCTCCAATTTGTAAATAAAAGAACTGTCATCACGTGTATTGCTATATTCCTGCAGATCAACACAGAGACTAGAACATAAGAAAAACAGCAAAGCATTTATTGATGCCTTAGTGTTAACACTGTAGAAGTCAAGTTCATGTGCTCATGCGTGCATATGTGGATGTAAGGGCAAAAGAAAAAAGTTACAAAAGTTACAAAAGTATGTATACTCACATCTGACAAGACAGCAGCCATGGCATAAGCACCTTTCCATTTAAAAACATTACAGAGGTAACATACATACATGGTCACCTCATTCATCTGCCTGTGCAATTTGTTGAAAAAATGCTCTCCAAAGTTGGCCTTTTGGTCTGTGGCAATCACTGAAAAAGTGTTTTAAGTTTCTCAGCTTTATCAAAAAGAATGATTCACAAAGACCTGATAAGGTCTGTAGTCATGGCTTAATTATATATAAGTGTTGTGGATTTTTGTAGATTGTGTTTTGAATGTTTTTAAATAAACATTCAACTGGTTTCATTTGGAAATGGATTACTTGCTTCAAAGTTGCAGTCAGTGTTTAATATGTTCACATGCTAACAAAGGTACATGATCATCCTCTGATGGTAAATTTCCAACATTCTTTCTTCTCATGATATTACTTTCTCTTGGGTATAAGATTAAAAATAAATCTCTCTATATTGATATGGATCCAATGGTTCTGTTTCCCTAAGAAACTATGACTAATAAGGTTTCCACTTTCCACTTTTCACTTTCATTTTCTGTTTGAATCCCATTTTTAAGAGTACCATCAGGGACTGAAGACATAGCTCGGTGGCACAGTGCGTGCCTGGCAAGCACAAGGTCATGAGTTCTATTCCCTATACAAAAAAAAAAGTACCATGGAAGCCACTAACAAGATTAAGTTTCTTTTGTTTTCTTGAGACATTCATAAACAGTTGCAATTTTGATAAAGTGAAGGATTCTGTTCTTGATAGCAAAGCACACTAGTCTCTGTGACTCCAAGGTTCACCTTGGTCATGCTTCTTACCAACTCAAAGTCAGCAGGTTCTGCAAATGATATTGTAGCAGAGAGCTCAGCAATGCAGGTCCCCTGCTCTCTCCAGCTCCCCACTGACCAGTCCTATTATTGACTCTGGCCAGGTCAAGAGTTCTCCATTGCTTTAGTTTCCCCACTGCTTTGTTAATGCTTATTTCTCCAGTACTCTATAGTCCTTCAATAAGCAGGAGCCCCAAGAGGGCAAGTGTGGCTATTGATCTGGCACCCCCAGAGAGGCTCTGATTAACATGCTTGGACCCATTATCCTGCTTTGTCACACGTTAAAGACCTAGAGATTAGCAAAGGTATGTTTGGTTTGGGTTGTTCTTCACAAGATACAATGTAGCCACAAATATGCACAGAATACCCCTTGAGGACTCTTGAATCATAAAGGCATGTCCTTCCCACTTCTGGACACAATCTTTGATGGTGATGAAGAATGTGTTTACTCAAGTCCACAAAAGAGAACATGGTTTGCTCTGTTTCAGCAGCAGATTAAGATTATCAAAGAAATACTGGCAATGTAGGTCATTTTTTTTTCTTTACAAGCTTTGAAGCCATACTGAAATCTTATCAGTATGTCAAGATTTTAAAACTCCCACCTGTACATCTTTTCCTAGAACTCTTCTGAGCAGTTGCTGCCTCCTCCTTTGCTGATTATGTGTGAACAGAAATGTGGAATACACTCCACTCTAGGCACTTGAAACCACTGTAAGCCATTTCTGTCTCCTTATGGCCTATCTGGTAGGCAAATTCAAAGCAAACATGAATTCCTAGGGATATATTATAATGTATATTATGTGATTAAATTGTGCTGGCTCACCTGCAATGGATTTGTGCTCAGTCTCTCTCAGAGCCCCCATTTTTCCAGCAATAATCTTCCCAAAGGGAAGGCTTACTCACTGGGCTCTTTTTAAAAAGCATGCAAATCTCAACATAGCAGCGATTTAATGCCACAAATGTGATTGTAAAGAGAGTACAACAGAATGAAAATATTACACTTTCATCATTCATCAACGGGAGGCTTCTATGTAATATACCCATTGCAGGCAAGCCTGGTGTGGATACTCATTTATTAAGGAAACACATCAAATTTCTTCACATACAGAAGCCATCTAAAGAAGGTCGAACATCAGCCAAAAGTGAAGTTGTGAAGAAAAGCACCCAGAGAACAACCTACCTCTCTTTTACTTTTGACCATCTCAACTTTGTCTCCTCTAATTCCTACATAGCTAACAACTAATAAATACACACTAGTCTCATGAACAGCATTTCAGTAGAACATGCATGCTATCATGTGTTCACTTCAGGGCCTTGTTTACACTAAATGTAATTCCTCCCAACCTCTCAAACTGCCTTCTACCCAATCTTCAGATGAGTGTAATCAGCAAGTGGCTGGGTTTCACCACAGTGCCCACCACCAATAGACTAAAACTAGTGAACTAAATACAGAAAGATCCACCCACCAGGGGCTGATGGAAAATGGACTTGAGTCACACCTCTAATTTAGCTTACTGCCTACAAATATTTTCAAAAGAAAAAGCTTGGAGCAGGCATGCCATGGAATTTGCTTCTAAGCCCATACATCAGTACTTTACTTTCACTTCTCTGGAAAGGCAGAACAAAGTCTTTTTAACAAATAACACCCAAGAAGAATGTGCCACAGAAGTGTGGTTTTCCCAGCTCAATGCCACAATTACTTAGTGTGCTGAGCTCTATATGTCTTTTAATTTCCTACAATCCTTACCCATAGTATAATGTGGAATTCCATTTATTCTATTTTAATGGGGATGAAGTCATCCAGGGTGGAAACTATGACCTGATTGAAAGTACTGAAATGCTGCTATGTCTCAGACTGGGCTCTGGCACATGGAGAAGTATAAATTAAACTCTTCGGCAGACATTTGATCTCTTGCTATGAAAAGGGATATTGTGTTTCCTCTGTTTAACAGTCTTCACTGTCCACTGTGAAAAGAAGCCTGTTTGCTTAAAAAAAAAAAAAAAAAAAAGTGGCATATTTTCTTCCACTATGAGTGGCATTGCAAATGAAATCACAGCACGCACTGAATACAATTCCAACCCTCTATATATGAATTGTACATCTATCAAGGGAAGCCAGTGTTGAAACCGCGGTCACTTAATGCAAGATGAATAATTGAATCATATGATGAGTGATCACAGCCACATCTCTGGACGAGAGGAGCCGCAGCTTTTGCGGAGTGCCCACCTGCAGACAGCGCTATGTAGAGCAGGCTAAACAGAAACAGTTGTGCGTTCTACTTCCAGTTGGTCTTGCGGCACACCAGAGGCCGCCCACACACAAAGTGAAGGTATCATCATTACTGGTGGGAAATTATTCCGAAAGGGCACGCGCATCTCTTCACTGAAGCAAAACACGCTCTTCCATTTCCATCCACAGAGTCTCTGCGCTTTATTAAAACCATAACAACGCTTGGTGAAAGAATAGGGACTGAAAATTCCATCACTGCAAACTAGGAAAATATCCTACGGTCAACCTTTCATTTGTATCCAGCATGTGGCAAACATGGGTGACCGGATGGACCAAAGTTACCCTCTAGAGGGAAAAACTGTAGCCAGAGGTTTTCAAGTTCAGTTTTGCCAGTTCTTTGGTGCTATTTCAGGTGTTACCAAAACAACAGTTTGCCTACATAGATTCCTGCTACACCAACCCCTCAGCCTGTCCCCTGCTCTAACAAGGAGGCTGGTGAATTAGAAAGCTACTGAGTGGGATGTTTGGTGCTAGCTAGAACCAGAAAGACCCTGTGTATAATGCTTTCCTACTCCTCCGGCCCTTGAGGCCTGAAAATATAGCTGCTCCAAACCTGTTTCTATATTTGGATTTGGAAAAGACTGGGTTCATTCACTACAAAAACAGTTTTAGAACCATGGGTGGGAAACATGTTTGGGGGCCTAATGTGAGTTTCACTTTATAATGGCTCCAATAATAAGATGATACAAATGAAGATGACCACATGGCAGGTGCCATCCCCCTTGAGTGATGACCTTTATTGTCGTAGCAGGCAATAAAGTACATTTAGGAGAAACAAGGGTTATCTTTTTTTTCTCACTGAAGTGACAATAACAAGTTTATATCACATTGTGATGAAAAAAAAAGTATAGCCTGGCACACATTTCTTCTCTACCTCAACCTAATTGGCAGCCCTTGCTTTATTGTAAAACAATACGGAGAGCCAATAAAAAATCTGGCACAGTTGCTTTTCTACGTTGCAGTCACTGCTTTACTAAAGTGGTTTGCAAAATGATAGAATGTGTAAACTCAACTACTTCCTCATTATTCTGATGCTCAGCAAGTCCTTGTTATGCTGCTTTATTTAATAGTTAAAACTGAAGAGTTGAAAAATATCATTTGACTCAGTTTTCTTAATCATTTGAGGGGACTCTGTAGTGTTTCCCAGAGTCCCCTAAAGATCAAGAACACCTGGAACATTTGACAAAAACAGATTCCTGGGCCCCCAAACAGACTCAAAAAACTAAAATTTATAGAGGCTGTTGTCAGTTATCTGAATACTTAGAAGGCACTTGCTCAGCATGATTTTTAGCATTTTAAAGGTGATTTTAAAAATGCAACAGATGTAATGAGCTGAGGACTCTCCTGAATGTAGCATCTTTCTGCTTCTACCATTCATCCAATGAAGGATGATGATTCATCTTGTGAGATTAAAAATTTGGTAGTCTTGGACTGGTGAGATAGCTCAGTGGACTAAGTGCTTGCTTTGGCAAACACAGGGATCAGGGTTCGATCCCTGTGTGGCATGCCAGCTGCTCCTGTCCCCAGGGTGTGCTGAGCCAGTGAATGAGCCTGGGTGTCCTGGTATGAGCCTGTAATCCTAGTGCTGGAGAGGCTGAAAAACAGGAGGATCACTATGAGTCCTAGCTGCATAGTGAGACCCTCTACCAAAAATAGAAAGAAAGAAGGAAAGAAAAAAAAAAAGAAGGAAAGAAAGAAAGAAAGAGAGAGAGAAAGAAAGAAAGAAAGAAAGAAAGAAAGAAAGAAAGAAAGAAAGAAAGAAAGAAAGAAAGAAAGAAAGACAGACTTGGTGTTTTTGGCAAATGCACAGAAATGTAACCCCACTTAATAAGCCTAAGTGATGATTTTAGGTTCTGAAGTTAAATATTTTACTTTTCTAATGTATATAACTAGAAGAGCACTTGCTTTGTCCAAATACCTTACCTGTTCCTTTTAGTGCATTTTAGTGGGGAAAATAACTACCAGATATGGCAGCTGAGATGGGTGAGGCTGGAGCATGCTTATTTCGTTTGGAAAACTGTGTTTTTTTTCACGGCACTCATCTCCCTCGGGGGTGCTTCCAAGTTTCCTTTAAAAATCCCAAGGCCATCCCTCTCCAGTTGGTAAGGACTGGAGTTACCACATCTTCACCCTTTGAAAATCCTTCCATCTTGTGATTGGGGTGTGTCTTTGTGGGTGACAAATGGCTTCTCTCAAAGAATGATACACGAGCTTCCCAAGGAGAGTGAAATATTAAGTGACTCTCTGGTGAATTTAAACAGTACAGACAATAAAATGAGGAAAGGTCAAGAAAATGTGTATTAGGGATGTGACGAGATGCACTCGGCGGGCCCAAGCGCACAACGGACCAATAAATCACCTCGGAGTTCAGCTGGTGTGGGCTGGCTGACTTTATCTATCTCTGGCTATCACTGAATGGGGTCCGAGGAGGTTCCCTCCGAGGGGCAGTGGGGCCCTCAGCTCTCCCTTCCCCCACCCAGAGTATGTTTTACTACGGAAATATAGTTCAGGACCTATCTGTGAGGGACAGGCAGATGTAATAAGCAGATTAAAAAAGTTACCGCTCAGAAAGGGCCATAAGGGGCCAGCAAGATCACTCAGCAGACTAAAGTGCCTGCTTAGGCAGGACTGGGGTTCGATCCCCAGCATGCCGTGCCAACTGCGCCCCCGGGGCTCACTGAGATGGAGATTGAGACTGGGCATGGTGGCGCATGCCTGCAATCCCAGCTCTTGGGAGGCCAAAAAACAGGATGATCACCGATCCGTGTAGTGAGATCCTATAGACCCTGTGCTAAAAAAGGGCATGGTTGCTCAAGGATGGAGGCGCAGTATAGGCTGGCATGGGGGTGTTCATGAGGTCTTGCTGGTGTCCTCAGGACTGACAAGCCAGGATACGTGTTCCTGGGGTCTATTGGGCTGCCAGGAGAGGGCTAGGTTAGCATGCCAATCATTTGTCTGTCTTTGAAATTTAGAAATATGGTATCCAAGTAATATAGTGCTGTTTCCTTGTGGGTGGAAGAGTGTGAAATTTGTGACTCTAGTATCATAGAAAAACACAGGTACAGTTTACAAGAGAGGCATGGGCCCACTGTTGGGTTTATTGTACCTTTTGAGACTCTTCAGAATTTTGGAATGAGTTGCCTGGAAGGGGAAGAAAAAGCATTATAATCTTTGAAAACTGCAAATCTCTTAAAGTGCAGATTTAAAATTACAATTTTCCTCACCTCTTATCTACCTATCCTTATTTCTTCATTTCTATCTCATTAGTTCCCAAGCCTTCAAAGGATCACAACCTTCTATAGGATCAAAAGCAAACCACTTAGCATGACAGAGGCCGGCTCTGGAGACCCGGATGTCCCCTTTCTCTTTTCTGTCTTTCAGGACATATGAGTATGGGGACTCAGCTTTAGGAATCCCTCATGGCTCATTGAACAGCCCATGTGTCACAACTTTTGCTGATACCATCACTCAGCTGGGAATTCCTGTGCCAGCCCTTGACCCCAGGTATCAGCCAAATGGTCATCTTCTCCAAGAAGCCAGCCCCCTCTGTCCTCCATCATGAGCACTGAAAATATTAATGGCATGATATAATCCAAGCCACTAAAATAGGATCTTCAGGACAAAGGAACAGAGGACAGAGAGGGCTCACTGGCCTTATGCCCTCAGTGCCCAGTACAGGCTATCCTATGAAAGGTTATTGATGCAAAAAAAAAAAAAAAAAAAAAAAAGAAGAAAGAAAAGAAAGAAAGAAAAGTGGATCAATTCCAAGACTCTTTTCAGGTAGTTCAAATGATGAGAATAGATTATGGCTGACAATATTGTTTTTCTGTCGTTCGATGTCCTTCAAATATGACCATAGTCATTATTTTTACTATAACCTTGGAAAGAAGGCCGACAACACAAAAAAAATTCCATTCATTTCTAATGGAATGTGTTTGTTTTATATGAAAGGCAATTCTTTCTGTGCTGGTTACATGTACATTTAAAAAATTAGTTGCACCTTTTCCTTTTAGAGGTACTTAGTAACCGTGTTTTTCAGATACAAAGGGCTATAGAGCAGTGCCCACTGCCCTGTGAATGGGGCCTTTGTTCTCAGCACTGTTTTGGTAGGAAATGGTTGCTATTTAGGTCTCCAAGAGGGAATATAAACTATGCTCACCTAATCAAACAGACCAGTAAATACAGCAGTTAATCTGACAATTTCAAATTCCTGAGTTGCATTCTGAGAAACAGTTTAATACCAACAATCATTTAAAGCCTATGTAAATCATAAGCCTTTGGTTACTAAGAGGGTTATTGTCTTTTATTTCCTTTCATTTTATTAATTATTGCAAATGCCTGGCTCCAAATCACATTTTTAGCATGGAGATTTCTTGGTGGCAGAAAAGAAAAGAAATCACTTTGGAAAACATGGCATCAGAGCTCAAAAATAAAACATGCTACCCAGATGCCAGAGAGAAAAGGAAGGGTGCGGGCATGGCAATGAAAGTCAAAGATGACCCTTATGGATGGATGTCCTAGAAAGAGGGATTGATCCCGAGGACAGGACAAACCCAAATGTGTGACTGTGATGTACACTGTTCTCATCTCTTCAGATGGTTACTTCGAACTAATCTGCCCTGTGGCTACAGAATAAAAATCAGTACCTGTTTGTCCAAGTTATTAGCAGATTTACAATCCACTCACCCAGTCACCTTGACAATCCAGTCACCATCTGACAGGCACAAAAGCTGAAACGAAGCACGTGTGTCAAAAACGGAAAATCCACCTAACTCTGCAATGCTGTGCCTGAGAATACTTCATACTCGAACAAAACTCGCAATGAAACATGTGTTCATTTGAAGCGTGAGGTACAGAGTAGTCACCTTTTTAGATTGTTTTCCAACAATTACAATCACCTCTTAAAATTTTGTCCTTGAAATATTTTAGGGAGCAGTGTCCAGTATGCACACAGCGTGTATTAAAAGTACTGGCTGAACTGTTCCATCTCTTTTGTAGGAAAAAAAAAAAAATCCAGTGTGTCTGTTTTTGTAAAGGAGCTTTTGTCACTCCTAGTTGAATGTTTATTTTACCATTTCCTGCACCATAGAGGGCATTTCACCTATAAAGAGTGATTCTAGAGCGTCGGGACAATTTGAATAGTCTAATCAATACTAGTTAAAGTAGGAATAAATAAACTTTTATGGCACCAGGGTTTCTACCCTTTGTGGAAATTATTGCTAATTTATTGAATCAATAATCTTAAAACAATAAATTATGATGCCTTTGTTTTACTAAGCCTTTCTCACAGTGTGTTAAAAAGCAATGGCTTTATACATGCTACAACAGTCTGGAGAAAGGTTTTGGTTTTTTTTTTTTTTTTCCTTCTTAAGCAAGTTTTTGTATGTGGTCAGTTATGCAAGAGATTAGACTATAAAAGTTAAAAGTATGTATGCAGGAGGGAGGTGAATTTGAACATGAGTAGATACTAAAACAATAATACTAATAACAACAATAATTGCTTTACTACTTAAAGTGGCTGGACACTAGATTTGGATTCTTTTTCTTATTAACCCAATCCCCACTTACCGTGACTTGGTTTTGTTTGTTGAGAATTATTACTTATGAAGAGCATATTTATTACAAATCAAGGGAAAATATACTTAGCCATATAGCCTGGGGATGGCCTAGCCAGAAGAAATAGCTATCTTCAATATTTTTCTCTAGCCATGTTCTTCTTTTAATCTATTCTCCTTCAAAACCCTTCAGGAAAACAAAGCTCCCAGACCCATCTTGAATTTTGAAACTTCTCCTATCCCGACTTAGCCAAGATAAGATAAAGCAGTTAGCACAGTGTCTGTCCCTTTGGTTGACTCAAAACAAAAGTGTGTTCTCTCTGGGGCTCTCCTAGTGCTGCCTCTCTACCCCACACACAAGTTTAACAGGTCATGAGAATTGTATCCTTGAAATCTTTATTAGTTTTCTCATTACATTTTTACCTTTCATAGCTATCAAAGTATCTTTTGGGTACCTATTCATCCTGTTACAAAATTGTACCCAGATGCAAACTCTCTGGCTTTAAAAAAATAAAATATAATGGGGAAAAGTGCACATTTGGGGTAATATCTGCAAATGAGACATTACTGTAGAAGCAATGTCCCAGAAGCGCCTAATATCCAAAGCTTTCTGTATAGATTAAGCTCCTCTAATGGCTCTGCAGCTACTATATACAATTATCTACTCACTAACAGCATCCCTTAAAACAGACATAAGGGATCTTTGAAGCCAAGCTCTGCATACCTTAATTACGGAACCAATTTGGGACACTATTTGTCCCAACATTTTTTAAAGGCCTTCCCTAGATTATAAGAACACATCTAATTCAGGATTATTTTTTGTGCTTGGAGACTTCAGACTTGAATGCAGGCTGCTGGTATGGTCCCCCAGGGTGCACATGGTTGTCACCACATTCTGCCAGGGGTTTTACAGCTTTTGTTACACACTGACCTAAAGCCAGAAATATTATTCCCTGGAGCTAGAATGGTGACAAAAACCATGCCTTCCATAAGATCCAACTCTGACAATAAGCACTGTAATAATTTAGTATCTGAAGAGCCTGGGCAGAAAACTAGGATCTGAAAATTGATGGAATTTTCATCAATCATTGCTAAAGAGCTTTGAGGAACTTCCAGTCAATTCAGAGAATAAATCCTGGTGTTCTGAAGAGTTCAGGATACATTCCTGGACAGAAGGAAGCAAGAGATACCTAACTCATGCAAACAACTGATGCAAAATTCACCAAGTCCTTGGCAGAGGTCTTCAGACAGATCCATTTGTAAGAGACTGCAATAGCAAGGAAATTCCTGGGCTTGTATTACTGAGATGGCTCCCGTCCAGTTAAGGATTCTATATAGGTTATATGCTATTTCTTTTTCTCACCCCTGGATTCCGCCTGAAGGATAATAAAGAACTCTACTCATATGTCTCTCTCAAATACAATTGCTCATCAGGATTTCAAGGAATCAGAAAGGAGAGGCCAGGGAGAGAGCACATGTGGCATAGACACCTTCCTAGGAAGTGCAAGGTCCTGAGTTTGATCTCAGGTACTAAATTTTAAAAAGACAGTAATAACTGAATGCAATGAACATAAAAGAACAGTTATCATCTTCAGACTGGTTGCTATAGGCCATACAATGCCATCATAATGTTTACGGATGATTTCACTCCATCTTCCAGACCCATTGCAGTCTTGATTTTAGGAATGAAGAAGAGAACATGTAAGCAATTAAAAATTTGCTCAAAGTAACAAAATGGTATAATCAAAAAGTAGTAAATATCACAACTGGGCTTTCCTACTTCCAAAGGTGATCCTTATATCAAGAGGCTACTAAGACAGTTAGATGCCCAGAAGTTACTTTATCACCTCGGACTATGTATCCTAAAGGAAACTTATCCCTTTCATTCATACAAATTAGTCAAATTTTGCTCTCATGGATATTACACACTCTAAAATTCTCATAGAAGAATCAATACCCATAATGTACATACAGGATTCATATATCTCAGTGAATTCATTCACAAGTATGAGGGTTCAATATTGACTTAATGTCAGTGAGTCTATTAATATTCAAGCAGAATGTATTCATTGTATTCTTTGAGCCTGAGGCCTTCAATGTTCCTACTTTTCTTCTCAGGTAAAAAAAAAAAAAAAAACAATGGGGAGAGAGATTCTAGTAGGGAGTGACATATGCAAAACAGACAGAACTCTTTGAGGGAAATCAAAGGACTGTCATACACTTGAATGTCACAAACAGAAGTGTAGTTTAAAAACAAGAAGGAGATATTACAGTGTCAGTAATGGGTTACATTATCATTTCACATTGTGGTAATTAGAGGTCAGCGCTCAGACCTCCTGATCAAGACTGAAGTTCCCATCTCCTCTTCCCATAACTGTGAATGTTGGTTGCTAATGTCTCATAGTTGAGAACCTCTCCATGAGTTCTGCCAAAGGTTACCACACCCTCCCAGGAAGTTGCCTGCATATGAAGACTGATCTATGCACATTGCCTCACTTATGTACAACTGTGATGAGTTGTCTCACTAGAGAACTCCCCTTCCAAGGGATAAGGCTCAGCTACATCAGAGCTCAGTCTCCCTCTACCTAATCCTCTTTTCCTTTTCTCTCACAACACACATATCTCCACCTCTTAGTCTGTTCCTGAGAACCTAACCTAAGACACCTCCAAAGTCTGGAAGTTTAGCAAAACCTGGCCATAAGTCACTCAACCCTCTATTTTTATGTCATCTATTCTTGTCATCACAAATCAAATAAATGTTTCACTGTTGATAATATGCTTTATCTGTACTGTTTTATAGTATGTATGTATGTATCTATGTACATATGTATGTATTTTTGGTACTAGGAATCAAACTCAGAGCCTTGCACCGGCCAGGCACGTGCTGCACTGCCTAGATATATTCTTATCCTTACAGTTTTTATTTTTTACACCTTATACATCTACATAACCTTGGTTTACCCATAGCCCTATCCTTCCATTACCCATCATCAGTCTTTAGGTGGAATTATCTCATGTGTCACTGGCATGTGACACATTGGGCTAATTTGGGTACAGGTGCCTCTCCTTTGTAGATGGATGACACCTAAGATGTAGAACATAGATCTTTCTACTTAAAGAAAGAATATAGCTCTTCCTGTTTGCTGAAACATGCATCTGTATCATAACATCTCTAAGTAGAAGGAACTGTGAGTATGACCAGTTCTCTTCAAAGAGGAGCTATATGTGAATGCCCTGCCTCATCAGGACAATCATGAACTCAATTTAACTCTACTTGATGAATCAACAAGACCCAGGAATTAATTCAACAGATACCTGCAGAGCACTGTATGGGAATCTATAGATCAACTCTACCTAACTTAATTTGGAGCTGTTGCTAGTTCTAGAAACCCAATGTACACAAGATTGATGAATAGGAGAAATCTTAAAATTTCATTTAATTTTTACATGTACATGGGGACCCTCACAAGAGAATGGAACCTTGAAAACATTAAGGTTAGAGTAGAAAGCTTTTATACTTTTTAGATAAAGAAGCATAAATTTGTCAGGAAATGACCAAACAAAGAAATCTGAGCTAGGGACAGTGCGTTCTGGGGAAAATCACTAAGAGATATGTGGAGGAGCACAAAGCTACTTCAGAATCAGGGCTGTTTTACTAAGTTTATTTGTACAGATTCTTGGTATGTTGTCACTACTTCTGTACTAGAGGGTAATCCAAGCCTAGCTGTGAGCCAAACATACTAGCAGTATATTGTTCTAAAAGAAACAAAAGAGCTCTTAGAAAGAATATTCTGTCCACTCAGACCTCTTCCTGGAGCCCGGATGTTGTCCGACATCTACTGGCCTACCATCACATCGCAGGGTTCTGCCCATCCCTGAGTACATCATATGTCTCACCTGTAGCCACTAATACTACCAAAGCATATCATCCCCTGACCTCAAGCCTACCAAAGCCAGCACTGCTGTGGGCAGCCTGTTACTGAGGTGGACCTGTAGCCCAAGACCACTACGAGATACCAGCTGGGTTAGAAGTCCCACAGACTAGGATTGCATGCTTTCCCTTGGCACTGGAACAGTTCCAGAATTTCCATAAACAGGCAGGCCTGGGGATGAGGTCTGCTAGGACTTACCAGTGTTAACACTGACTGGTCCAGCACCAAATTTCAAGATAAATTCTTGGGCTTAATATCTTGCCATAGCATACCTCCAGTGTTAGGAATCTTGTATTAGGAAAAGTTGCCTGGTTTGGGGTAGTGCTGGTGAAAGTAGCCTCTTTATTACCTTAGCTTATACTATGTTGAGTTTCACCTGAACCTTAGGATCACAAGGACTTTCAAGGCCTCCAGGGTGTTTTAGGGCCCATGATACAGCCTAGCAGTGATTGGAGCTGAAACATGAGTCTGTATCTCTGGGGTTATAGGTCTTTGTCTAGTGTTGGGCCAGTTCCTGAATTCCACCTGTGACCAGTGACTTGGCTGACAATAACTATGCTCCCCATGATTGGGGGGTCATTGGTCAAGACAGTCATCTGTCCAGAAAGCCTGGTGCTAAGCTGTGTGGCCCCTGAGTCACACACCCACAGGGGCACAGATCTAGGAGATGTGTCCTAGCTGCTCCAGGGTGATGAGGCCAAGCAGATCTGTAGCACACAGGTGTCTGCCTTAGCCAGAACTGGACTGGAGCCATGGTCTGGCCTCATTGTGTATGGGCACTTCATCATCTAGCCTATGCTTGGTCTCAGCACAGAACTGGGATCTGTAACAAAAGCTTCTGCTAACACTCACACCCTGCTCCCCAGTGATGGTCCTGCTCCCTATTCTATGGCCAAGGTGGAAGGTGGGTCAGTGGACATCATCACTGGTCACTTAGCCTAATGCAGTTTCAGTAGCCTTTTGGGGGTCATAAGGCTTCACTCAGCATGAGGTGTTATGGTACCAGGCTTGGTAGTGGGTTTAAGGTTTAAGGCTTAAGTTCTGTCTTCCTGTGTGAACCAAGAATCAGCTTTCTCTACACTGGGATGTTTGGAATTGGGGGAGGTATGATAGGGGCAACTCTTTCTTTCCTGCATTCTGCAATATATCTTTTCATTGTGTTGCATCAGAAGCAGGCACTATGGTGTCTCCTCAGATTTCCTTAGTTCTTATAAAGACAGTTTGGTGTATGACTAGCTTAGCAATGTGGTCTGTCAGTGAGGTGAGGTCACCAGGGGCTCACACTGAGCCACCATCTTCCTCTGCCTCTCCTCTCTCATCTTTCAAATAAATAATCAGCATCCAAGTTCTTGTCTTAGGTTCGGCTTTTGGGTTTAGGTACTAGATTGGAAAGACCTACTTAAGCTGTGGTTGCAAGCAGTTTACAGGTCAAAGATAACCGATGACTTACTTGAAGACACCAAACTGCCAAAAGATACAAAATGGACATGAAAGCACAGTTCTTATATATTAAGAATAAAACTATGTCAGGAAACCTTTTGTGGTAGCTACTCGGGTCTATGTACCTAGACTGCAGTCTATTTTCTGGATAAGGTTCTTGAGTGAATGTAATGCTAATAGTACTAATCTAAATAATCAAAAGCTTCCACTGCCAACTTGTAGAAAGCTGCATTTCAGCCTGTGGGAACTGCAGAAAATTTGTTTAGTTCACTAAGTTGTCTCACTGACTATGAGGCACAAGGGGAATCGTGTTACCAGGGGAGTCTGCCCTATGTATCAGGCAAAAGATAAAGGAAGACACATGCAGTAACCTGGATAACTGCGGCTGTGTGGGTCACATGAACATCAAGTTAACTTCTTTTTGAAAATCATTTAACCCTGCAAATCAAATTAAAAGAAAAATAGTGGAGAGCTTTATGCATGGAGTACATCACCACTCTGCTCTGGAGAACTGCAGAAGTCATTGTTTAATAATTAGCATCACAATCAAGGCTTTTTCTGAAGATCAAGAAATGTTGTATCTAATTTTTTTTTTTTTTTTTTTTTTTTTTTTGGTGGAACCAGGGATTAAACTCAGGCCCTTGCACTTGCCAGGGAAATGCTTATTCTACTGAGCCATCTCCCCAGCTATTGTTGCATCTAAATTAGATAATTATATCTATTTGGACATTTTCCATTACTGATCACTTATCCTGGGTGATGATAAGTTTACACCCAGTGTTTCCATATAGTAGTGGCTGTTTCAAGGTGAGGAAAGGAATGGAGAACAGGAAATCAGTGGCTGATCTTAACATTTCCTTTTTTAAAAAAAAAGAAAAAATTAGGGGCTAGGGAGATGGCTCAGTGGAATAAGCACTTCCCTGGCAAGTGCAAGGGCCTGAGTTCAATCTCTGGTTCTGCAAAACAAACAAACAAAAAAATTATTCATTCATTTGGTACAGGGTCTTGCTCCTCAGCTTGGACTGGTGGTGAACCTCCTGGCTCAGTCCTTACCCCCCAGCTCTGGGATTACAGGCAAGTGCTACCACTCCAGGGGTCAGGGCTGACATGGTGCACCTGGGGTTCTGAGGCCAGAACAGCATGTGGTACCAGGTCTTTGCACTTGCCAAGCAGGTGCTTAGACTGCTGGGCTAACTCCCCAGCCAAGCACTTCTTTCTTTTTTATTTTTGTGCTGGGGATTGACTTCAGTATCTTATGCTTTTACAGGCAGAAACTTATTCTACTGAGCTATCCGCCCAGCCCCAACCAGCACTTCTTTTTAATTGACAGATAAAATTATATATATTTTATCTGTCAATTGGACAACATGACGATATGAAAAAAAAATATATATATATATATGTGTGTGTGTGTGTGTAAATAATTCTAATTAACATATGCATTACCTTATATGATTATCATTCTGGTAGTGAGAATACTTTATTCCTCTTCTAGCATTTTTCAAGAATACAATACATTATGAACTATAAGAATTATGCTGTATAACGGAACTCTTGAACTTATTCTGACTGTAATTAACTTTTTAATCATATGATCAAATTTCAATTGCTATCCATTAAACTATTCCCCAGCACTCCCTGTACCAGATTGTCTGGTTCATTATCTTTCAAATAATCTTATAATCTATCAGCCTTGCAGAATTAGTCTTCCCTAAATGATATGACATTGACTGCAAAACTGACTTTGGGGCCCAGCAAGATAGCTCAGTGGACTAAGCATCTACTTAGGGAAGCGCAGGGACCAGGGTTTGATCCCCAGCACCACAAGCTGCACTGGCCCCACCCCAGGTGCACAGAGCTGGATGTGATGGTGGACATCTGTAATCCCAGTGCTGGGAAGGCTAAAACCAAGAGGATCACTACAAGTCTGAGCTGTGTAGTGAGACCCTATACTAAGTAGATTAAAAAAAAAACTAACTTTGGCATAAAGGTCTAGGTTGTTTTTGTCCTGCTGAAGTTTTAAAAAAGTGCTGTATCATTTTATCTTCACTGCCTTACATTTTGTTTTGTTTGGAGAAGGGAAACAAATAAACAAAATCATCCATCAAAAGTGCCAAGGAAGTAACAGTTTATATTATGTTCTCTTTTAAAATGTTAAAGTCATTGCTTTCATTCCTTACATGGCCAGTCATGTACCCGCTCCTTGTGTCTCCTGAATGTGGGGCAATCAGACTGAACCTCTGCTACAGAGGTCAGGCAGCAAAGTAATGGACCAGTTTATGAGCATACGGTGTTTGTTCCGTGAACCTGTTGCATCTTCATGCTAGATTGCTTACTCTCCCCTCCTCTGGACCCAAAATACTGCTTTTGTAAAAAATGTATTTTAGAAGGGGTGGCCAAATAACTCAGCGGATTAAAGCACCTTAAGCAGGCTCAGGGGCCAGGAGTTCAATCCCCAGGGCTACAATGCCGGCCCTGCCCTGGGGCACACTCAGCTAGAGATTGAGACAGGGAGTCATTGTGTGTAAACAGGAGGATCACTATGAGTCTGATCTAGTAATGACACCCTGAACACCTCGTAGACACCTCCCTGAAATGCAAAAATAAATAAAATAAATGTATTTTAGCACATAGACTGCAGGGTTTCCCTACACAGATTGGACGCATAGTGACCTTGTTTTTCAGCCTCCCAAGCCCTGGGATTGTAGGTGAGCACACCACCATGCCCAGTTTCGGTCTCATCTCAGCATGCCCTGAGGGTGAGGCTGGCACACGCATGCCTCGGATTGAACACCAGTCCCTGAACCTATCTAAGCAGGCATGTTAGTCCACTGAGCTATTTAGTTGGCCCCAAATACTGCGGTTTAATGATGGAAAAATCATAGCCCTTTTATTGCTACTCATCTATCAGGATCTGATTCCATAAGCTGTCCAGGTAGAGATTCTTCTCAAAGCTAGAGGATGCAGGGCTGGAAAAATGGCTCAGTGGAATAAGCGCTTCCCTGGCAAGTGCAAGGGCCTGAGTTCAAGCCCTGGTTCCACAAAAAAAAAAAAAAAAAAAAAAAAAACCTAGAGGATGCCATAGAAGTCATAACATGGTGAACTCTGCTAATTCACACCTGTTTTATGTTCTGTTAGGTTTTTAAAACTTTATCTTTTGCTGGCACATAAAAATTGTTTATATTAGTGAAGTGCTATGTAATTTTTGAGACGTGTATATATACATTGTGCGGCATTTAAATCAGATTCAACATCTTTCTCTTCAAACATTCATCATTTCTTTATGGTCCATACTTCCAATTTTTTCCTACATTTTGAAATACATGATACCCTCTTGTTATCTGTGGTATCCTGCTGTGCAACAGGACTTCTAAATGGCTTAGCTCTGGCTGTCACCTAGTACATGTTGGCCCGTCCTCCCCTATATACTTCCCTCTCTTTGACTCTAGGAGCCACCATTTGACACTCAATTTCTGACCTCAACTGTTTAAGATTCCACATCTGAATGATATTAATTTGTCCTTGTCTTTCTATACCTGGCTCATTTTCAATTAACGATTTTTAGCTCCACCCATGTGAATGTAAATGACAGGGTTTCATTCTTTTTTACAGCTTAATAGTACTCTCCTGGGGATATCATGTTTCCTTTATCCACTCGTGTTTTCATTTCTTTGTTCCATTGGTTTGATCCCTTTTATCAGAAGCCACGTATCGCTGGCATCAACTCCAACTGGTTGGTCCAGGAAGCATTTTATAGGTACTTTTGACTTGACCTTTGACCTTTTCCTCTATTCAAATAAAGGAAAAGAGATCAGAATCTCAGCGTCTGTTCTGTCATTTCTACTGATTGACACCTGATCGAGTGCATCTCTGAGGATGTAAAAAGATCTTGGACATGGCAATGCTCCACGTCAACGAACTTGTCATTTTGTTTCTGGAATTTTTCACTGCCTGCTGCATAATGAAGGAGATCTTTCAAGGAAATGAGAGTCCCACATTCCTAAAATTGACCCCCCAAAAAGTAGAATAAATCTAAAGTAGGAGAGAGTTTAATCTTTCATCCATCTCTGTTACGGTGTCTTGCAGGCTCCTCTGATGTGAGTTGGTCTGTGGCTTGTCCCTTTGACCTATCATCCTCTATGAAGGGAACACAGTTTTCTGAGTCAGTCCTCCAAATAAGCAACAGGGGCGTGCAGCTCCAGAATGTAACGATCGACTGTGTGCCTTAAATTTGACACAAAATTCAATACACAGTATATTCTAATTTAACTCACTCATCAATGCATTCATTGTTGAAAAAGTTGCTCAGAGACCTGTGATATAACCCACGCTGTAGTAAGCCCTAGAGAATTTAAAGTAACTAAGACAACTTGCTCTTTAAGAGCACTTAGTCTAGGGAGGAAAGTAGGTAAACAGTTATGAGTGAGCTAAGGGCTGATGCGAGAGCCACCAAAGACAGGAAGTAAGGATGATGGATGATGAGGCACTTTCATTTCAGTTCTATGAGAAAAAGAACTGGATCTTCATGACTTCAGATCCACATGGTTTCCTTGACTAGATCTTTTCAGTAAATTTAGAGACTGCAGTTAAGATTGTCTACCTTTTAAGGCTCTGATGCCCAAGTTAAAGAAGCAAAGGAAAATGCTAGATTTTTGTTCACATGGCCATCACAATCCGAGTTGATTCTGCTTATCTCTGCAGCTGCACACAGGGCTCTGTATGCTTCCCGGGGAAGCTAACAGATTATGAAAATCTCTTCCTAACAGAGATGGATGAAAGATTAAACTCTCTCCTACTTTAGATTTATTCTACTTTTTGGGGGGTCAATTTTAAGAATGTGGGACTCTCATTTCCTTGAAAGGTCTCCTTCATTATGCAGAAATTTAACATTTGAAAAAGAATAAAAAGGAGGGAGACCAAAAGGGAAAGGAGGAAGGGAGAAAAGAATGGAAGAAAAAAAGAAAGAAGCATAGCTATAGCATTTAGAATAAAAAAAAATTCTGCTATAGAAAATAATCACAAAGCACACAACATGACTTAAAATAGAAGTATAAAAATTGTTAATAGGGTAAGTTAGCTCACAATCCTTCTATAAGCCTATTTTATTACCTTATGCTCATCTGTTATTACAAATCTTGAGTCAATTAACATCTTGTCCGCCCATTTATACACTAGAAAAAGAAATTTGCTAATATGTAGGTGCCAAATTTTGGTATACGGAGCATGGTAGTCTCAGTGGAAAAATCACTGGCTCTTCGGAGGCCAAGTCTTAATGACCACTTGTAATTATTTCCCCATTCTGGAGAGTTTTATAGTCACAAAACTGTGGAACTCTCACACAAGCATGTGAACTCTAAGTAAAAATGAGGAGGATTCAAAGAGCATCTCTTGGGAGAGCAGCTCACTATGCTGTATCAGACTCTAAGGCTCTCACCCTTTTTTTCTTTTTTCTTTTTTTTTCTTTTCTGAACTCAGGACTTCATGCTTTCCAGGAAAGCACTGTGCCACTGAGCCACATGCTCAGCCCTTCATTCTTAAATAGTCTGTTCAATCATATCAGTTCTTTCCTGTAATCAAGCAAAAAGAAAGAAACAAAGAAAAGGAAGAAGTGTACATTAGGATTCACTACAGGAACAGATTGACTATGAAATAGATGCATAATTATACAAGGGATTTATGAGGTAAGCCCACAGAATGGGAAGGGGAAGAGTTCCAATAGCTGTCTGTGGAAACAGAAGTGGAAGAATCCAAAATGGCTGTCTGAGAGCTGGAGAACCGAAGGATCTGGTAGTAGCTGAAGGTCAAAGGGCTGCAAATTCACTGTACGGTCACCAGAATGAGTCTGTGTCAGAAAGCCAGCCTGCACTGAATGTATGAAGTAACTTTGAAGAAACTATGAAGTAACTTTCACCTCTTTACATAAACGAAGCCCTTTAAAATTTTCCTTTATCGTGTCCAACTTGCCAACATTATGACTCTTGCATTTTAAAACCACAATTAAGTAAAATAATGGTTTCTTGAACACAAGCATCACAACCCCATAACAGTTGACCTGATAACCAAGATGGCTACTAACTGACTAGTAGGTGGTAGGTGGTACAGTGAAGATACCCTGGAGAAAAGGTGATTCATGTCAAGGAAGGGTGGAAGGAGACCAAACGAAATTTCATCTGCTCTCCAGAACAGCTTGCAATGTAAAACTTATGAAGTGTGGGTTTATTCAATCTTTGAACTGATGATCGAACTCAGAACCTTGCACTTGCCAGGCAGGTACTTACGCTGGTGAGCTATCTCCCTGGTCCATGAATTATTTATTTCTGGAAATTTCTATTTCATATTTTCAGATAGAAATTCACCACAGAAAGCAACAACTGCAGAAATTAAAGCTACAGAAGAGGACTGAGTGGGACAGTACATTGTTTCTTTTGGCCTTCACAACAATCCTTACTAAGGGTACATTATTCTCACTTTACAAATGATAAATCATACACTCAGTGGAAAAGTAAAGGAGGTCTTCTAACACATACCCATTTCAATGTCTTTGTTTCGCTGATTAGAAAGGGTCTATGGAGGGTGTATAAATCATATGATTGAGTGATTTAATGCTATGGTCACCTCTTTTTCTTCCTGTGGTGTAGCTAGGGAGGGAAACTTTGAGCTTTGAGTCCAATAGATCTTTATTTGAATTTCAGCCTTTGGTTACACATATTACAAGTAACTGGCAGGGAAGTGAACATTCTCCCAACCCTTTCCCTGGAGCTTGGACATTTGGACCCTGCTACCTATTCTAAAGGAAATAATTACAGAAACCCTCCTCTTTTTCCTACTTTATTATATTATCCTTCTCATCTGGATCCATTAACGTATTATTCCCACCACCACCAAAAAAAATTCTCACAATCCCTTATCTCCTGTGATTACAGTGCTATTTATTTTGACTTTTCTTTATTTACAGTCCCTGGAAAGGTCCGTTATAGCTTTGTCACTAATTCATTTTGTCCTATTGTCCTTACACTGATCAGAATGGAAACATTAGAGCTATCCTACCTCCATCACACAGGCCCTATCTGACAAAAATCTTGGACCATCTTCAAAATTATTCAAAACTCAAACACTTCTTAGCTTCTGTACAGCTACCAAGCTGGTCCAGCATAATGCACCATGGACCAAATGGAGGTGACAATAGCATCATTTTAGGATTACTAAAGAACTTCTAAGGGGCCTGTTGGCTGCTTCCATCTATGTTCAGTGTAACAGGCAACAGGACCTCCATCAAAAGTCAGTCAGAACCCATCATGGCTCTGGTCAGCACTACCTGCAGCTCTCATCTTGCCAAGAGTTGAAGTCCTTCCTATGTTCTGTAAGACCCACATGATCTGGCCCTGTAACTATTTTCTTCATGTTTTCTACTTCTCTCTCCCCTGCTCAGCTACATGGTGTTTAATTACATTGGCTTCTATCCCCTGACCTCTCTGCTGGATTGGAAGTTCCACCAAGACAAGAGTCCTCGTGGTGTGATCACTGGCATGTCCCAACTACTTAGAACAATAGCATTTACTATGTAGTTGGGTACATAGTCCATGCCTAGCCAACAAAGTTAATGTAGCATTTTCTACTTTTCATTCAATCTAAAGTACTTCAGATAGGACTGGGGAGATAGCCAGGTGGTCTAAGCACCTTCCTGGCAAGTACAAGGACCAAGGCTCGATCCCCAGTACCATGTGGAGTGCCAGCCCAGAATCCTGGGTGTGTCATGCTGGCCCCTAAACTAGGCATGGTGGTACTTGCCTATAATCCCAGTGCTGGGGAGGCTGAGACACAAGGATTACTATGAGTTTCAACTGCATAAGGAGACTCTGTATCAAAGGAATAAAAATAAAAAAATACATAAAGTACTGCACACAATTCTGTCACTTCACAACACAATCTTGATTGCCAGAAACAGTCCTTCCTTGAATAAGGAAAAATACAAAGTATAAAACTCTAGGTTCTTGGGTATTTCATAGATTTAGACATGTATTACTATTTCTCATATATGAGAAAGCTGTCCCATTGGCTGATACTTTAAGGGAAGGATCCCATGTTCACATTCAGGGAAAGCATTGCTAACTTAGGTTACTGGTTCACCAGCTTTTAAGGGCCTAAAAATGGTTAGGAAATAAGCAATTTACTCCTTCTCAAATAGGATCAAATCTACTATTGAGTTTCTTTGTGGATCAATGAAAGCTGTCAGGAGATGATACGCTTGCTTTTAACTCCATCGAAGAGAAAATGGCTATCTGTAAAATAAATACAAATATTTCCTTTTAAGATGTCTTGTGAATTAGTATCTGGACCAAAGCTTTTACTGGATTAATCTGGAATCATCGTTCTACAAACATCAGAGGTGTCAAGGGGATAAGGGCTCCTACCCAGCATGACAGAGGGGAAAATAATGTACCTTGAAAAATGGAGAAAATAAAATATTTAAAAGAACAAATTAGGTAACTGACTTTGAGTAGAAAAAAATATTGCCCTAAAGCCTCAACTTATGGCAATAAGTTGAACTCTTATGACAATTTTATGGAGTTATTTTTGGTCCAATATTCTTAGACCAAATTCTAAATATATACAAGTATTTATCACACACTTATCTAGATAAAATCAAATACATTTATCTCAGAATATTTTCCAAAGGTCTTCCATAGAATCCTCACAGCTTTGAAATCTGGTCATTAACCATGAGTTCTGCCTTGTTCTCCACTGAGGAAGACATTGGCAAAGAAATTCCAAGCCCTAAGTATAACTCTGTGTGCTTCTTTGGAAGCCCTTTGATTCTCTAAACAGGACTCAAACAAAGCTGCTGAATACTTTCTTCATCAGGCCTAGCCCTGAACAGCTTGCTTTGCTTTATTGTAAGGAGAAGGATCCCCAATTTTTCAGAAAGTTAAAAAGACTATTATAATCGGAGATTGAAGGAAACCTAATGCTGACTGCCAAAGAACTAATTGACTATTTTATTGTTGTTGTTGCTTCATTATGCTTTCATTAATTTCATTGCATCCCAGTTCTACCATCATTTATTCAACATGTGCTTTGTTGGAGATCCAGTGTTAAAATTAGACAACACAGGAGCCTCCTTACAGTAAGTACAATGACACACTTAGGTACAGGGTCCTCCATAAAGCGAGTGTGTCATGGTGAGCCACAGCAGAGAAAACTTTTTCTGGACAAACCACCCTGGGCCAAATTTCAAGCGAGATGTAAGCTGAGCAAAAAGAATAGAAAAGGCACTCAGATGTTCCATATGCCTACTTTTATCTAAGTGAGAGGGAGAAGAGAAAAGAGAAAGAAAAGAGGAAGAGAGAAGAGGGAGGAAAAAGTGGGAAAGACAGAGAGAGCCCAGTATCTAAAAGGAGGCTGGATTATCTGTGTGTGACAGAGGATTCTTGATCTTTGCTGAGTTAACTTCTAGAAAACTATAGTCTCATTGCAAATGCAGAAGACTCAGAGATAGGGTGGCGTGAAGAACAGCAGGAAGCTGGACTTCTG
>PVKA01030738.1:0-27002 GCA_004027165.1 Ctenomys sociabilis | reverse complement strand
CAGTCATTGAGCTGGAAGCCCAAGAGAACTTGTGGTAAGATCCTGGCTGAAGCTAGTAAGTTCCATCCCCAGGAGAAACAAAATTCTATTTTGAGAAACAAAACAAAACAATGGGCCAGTTCAAATAGGTAGGTTAGGGAGTTCTGCTTGCTTGGCCTTTTAGTATCTTCACATGTCAGGGAGCAAAGAGAAAAGGCCTGGGGTCATGCTATCCCTTTCCAAGGAGCAAGCCCCAGTGAATCCGAAAGACTCCCCTAGACCTAGTGTTCCAACAGTGCCATGATGGGTGAAACTTTAACACAGGGAACTCTGGGGGCCTTTCAACATCAGAATACAGCAGATTTAGAAACTGCCCCAGCACGTGGGAAGGCCAGAAAACCCCAGTCCTTGTGAGTGCCAGAAGGACTGTCTTCTGACTCCCTGGCTGCAGTGTGCGTATGCTGTTGGTTTCTCAGCTCTATCAATATGCACTGACACTTTGACACATTTTTCCTACACGTGCAGCTTGGTATGGTGTGAGTCGTGTGGAGCAAAATTAATTAACTAATATCTGCTAAAGCTTCCTGAAAACGCTGAGCATGGGCCTCACACCTGGAAAGAATGCCTCTTCATGCCACTCGCAAGGCTTGAGGCCGGTGAAGCTGCCAGCTCCTGAGCAGACTCAGGGACTACTATGCTTAGGATGAGAAATGTTCTCAGGGCCTCATCATTTGAAGGCTTAGACTCCAGGGAAGCAGAGGTGGCATTTAGGGAGTGAGTGGGTCCAGAGGGCTCCAATCTCAATGAATTAATTCATAGGTGGGTTCATAATTTGATAGCTTTGATGGGGCCGATGGAGATGTCAGGAGCTGAGGCGTAGTTGGGGGAAGTGGGCCACTGTGGGTGTAGCCTGGAGGGAAGCATCTGCTGTCTCCATCTCCATCTCTGTCTTGGTCTCTGCCTCTCCAGTCCCTGGCTGCCACAAGCCAAGCAGGTCTGCTTCTCCATGCCATTAGGCCATGATGTTCTGCCTCCTCTTAGGCCCAAGGCAATGGATAGTGCCTGCTGACCAGGGATTGAAACTTCTGATGCCCAGAGCCAAGTAAATCTTTTCTCTTTTATGTTTGTTTACTTCAGGTGTTATGACACAGTGATAGAAAGCTGGTCACAGAGCTGCTGAGGACCTGTCCTGACCAGTCCCGGGTAGAGAGACTTGGAACCCTGAGAGAAGGCTTTGAGTTTCTGGTTTGTTCTGTTCTGGTCAGTGCTGCCAGGCTATTTTTCTGCCCTATCAATCCTTTCATTCCCATGACATGCTTCCTGAGATCTGTGTCAAACTGACCTTGTGATTGTTATGAGCAGTAGCTTTGAGGGCCCATCCTTCATTCTAGCTGTAACATTCTGCTAGTTAGTTCCTTCCATCGAAGCAGACAGAATGTATTAAGGACTAAGAAGACAGAAGCTGGGGCCAGGAGCACAGCTAGATCATATTGCCTTTGATGTCTTCTACAACATCTGCATAGCTAGACTGAGGTTTAGCTGTTTGGTTTCAGTAATGTGGAAGGCAGCTGTGTACAGAAAGAGGTGAACATGGGGTTTGTATGGTTTTCTTCAGTGCTGCTGCTGTTGAACTCTTTGTAGTCATCTATCTAGGACTTCTGCAGGCTTTGTCCTGAACATAGAGCACATGTTTCTTCTACCTTCTCCTTCCTGGGGTTCCACTTCCATTCCTTTCTTTCACTGAGAAGCAAATACATTACCACAGATTAAGAGCCCAGACATATAAGGGGCATAGAGAGCCTGGCACAAGGAAACCTATCTCTCCCCCACTGCACATTTACCCTTGGCAAGTGGAATGGGTAATCTTGGGGGCCACAAGATGGCTATTTAGAAAAGGGATGAACTGTCTAACATTTGGGATTTTTTTCAGGAGCAAGCCTGGACTCAGATCCTCACTCCACTGCTTCTTCGCCAAAGGCCCAGCAGGCGTCCTAGATCAAAGGTGTTAGAAGAGGTACACATACTTCTGGGGCTCTTGGAAAGCCAGAAGGTATCGGTGGTTTGTTGTCCTCCTTTGGCTGTCAGCCCAGGAAAGAGCAGCTGAGAGGGAGGCCCAAGTGCTAATCTGAGCCCTGCCATCCTCGGGTTGCAGTCATGGTCTAGTACTCTTCCCATGATGGTTTAGTAAGCACAAGATGGTGGCCCCTCTCTGTCCTCCTGGAGAACAAAGGTCATCACTCAGGCAAGGGACCTCCCATTCCTAGCACAAAGTTAGGAGGAAGCTTCCCATGGAATGGAGCTGTGACTTGGCTTCTGATTCCTGCCTTCCTAGTGGACAGTAGGCGTCCCCATACTCAAGGAGGTGATTTCCCCTTTGAGTTATCCAAAGAAACTTTGGAGGGCAGAACTATAGTATCTTGAAAAGTTCTCATTGCAGCCTTTAAAAGATCACAATTAAGGGTTGGCAGTGTAACTTAGTGGTAGAGGTCTTGCCTAGCATGCACAAGGCCCTCAGTTCAGTCCCTAGTACCACCTCCCCACATACACACACAACTACTTTCAAAGGAGGGTTACTCCATTTGTAAGGTACATTCGAACCACAGTTTTTAAAATCCAGGGAGAATAGAATAGAATCAAAAATAGATGGTATTTCCAGAGAGATAGCTCAGTGGTGCAAGTGTCTGCATGGCAAGTGCAAGGTCCTGAGTTTAATTCCTGGTATCAAAAACAAACAAACAAAAAACTCCCTGAAAAACAGATGGTGCTTGGTGCTGAGTTTTAGCAGGCTGTCCCCTCTCAAGCACAGTGTAGCAAAAATATTCCCAAGAAAACCAGAGGCTCTTTCTCTTTCCCTCCTTGGCATTCACTCAGCTAGTTCTAGTCCTGAATAAACATCACTGGACCTGTAGCCTCAGCGTCATCACCAGTATAAGCTGTCCACCAAATTAAAAGTGAATCCCCAGAGAAAGAATAAAAGAAAAATCTCATAGCCGGTCAGCTGAGCAATAGGAAAGAAAGACTGTGACCACTAAGCTTGATTATGCCAACTTGATTGGTTAGGGAGTTGCTTGTGAGGCTAATAAGGTGCACTTCCAGATATCTGGATTGTCAATGAAGATGGGGCTTGCAGCACTATGGAGGGCGCTGGTCCTGTCCCTGGGTACTACTCTCCTGCTCTGCTTTCTTGCTACTACAGATTGAATAGGCTTGCTCCATTGGGTCTCTCTACCTTAGTGTCTGTGCTCTGGCGCCAGCTGACCATGGACTGAATTCCCTGAGTCTGTGAGCCAGATTAGACCTCTCCTTTAAATTGTGTCAGGTTTTGTGTCGGCAAAAGGGAAGCTGACTGACACAAGGAGCAACTCCGCTTGCTTCCTGGGGCTGGTGGATAAGCAAACTTGAGAGGGCAGAACACAGCAGAGAAGCTGCTGTGCAGGGGGCAGTGTGTCACACACCTGGCCCTGCCCACATTTCCTGAGGACAGGCTGTGCCAAGCACTGGGCAAGAACCTAGAAGCTTCATGGAAGTACAAGCACAGCCCACCTCACAGATGAAGAAAATGAAACCTTCATACAGGGAAGTAACTTGGCATTAATCAGCTTTTTGTTACCATAAAAAAAAAAAAAAATCCACAAGACAGCTTGACTTCTAAAACAATGATATTTTTAGGTCACAGTTTTGGAAGCTGAAAGCCCACATGGTGAGGCACAGATTCTAGTTAGGGCTGCCCTTGGCGCTGGCCCTTGCCCTACACTGAAGTGGTAGGGTATGTGGAAGGGTGAGCAGTTGTGTTTTGATTCAGAATGTAGAGTACTGGACGAGGCGTCTCAGACTTTTATAACAACCTGTTGGAGGACTACCAGGGTGTCACATGAAAAATACCTTAATCTCACAAGAAGACAAGGCCATTGATACCCCCAGGGATTGATGGTAAGCCTGCCTATTAAGTGTTCACCCACCTCTCAATAGCACCCCTCTAGGGACCATGTCTGTACACATGGAACTTGCGGTTCACATTCACTCAAACCGCACTCAGACCACAGCGATCTCTCTGCCTGCTTCCACCCTGCTAAGTGCGGCCACCGAGCCTCAGAGTCAAGCAGTTCATTCACTCTTAGGGCTCCCAGTCAGAGGCTGGTAAACAGTCTCAGAGACCAGAGGATAAGACCAGAGAATGAACACTTAAGGCTGTGCAGAGTCTGTCACCAAATCCAAGAGTTGCTGGGCTCCACTTCCACCATGAGAAAGCAGCACTGGGCAGTACACACATGCAAAGGTAGGTAGGATCCCCGGGAGGCAGGGTGTGGCCTCAGGAAAGCCTGGATGTGGCTTTGGATTCAGAGAACTGGGCACTGTTTTTCCCTGAGTGTTAATGGGCTGTGAGTTTTTTCTGCAAAATGAAAATAATGTAGCACCCCTCTGGGCAAGGCTATAAAAGGGTTATATGATATAAGTGAAAGATTCACCCAGTGTCCAGCACAGGCTGATTTCTCAGTGAATGTGTCTTTTCCCCCCTTCCAGCCAAGGCCAGTCCTGAAGGAGGGACTCACCAGTTCTCAGACCTGGGATGAGACTAAAGACTTGGCACCTTGGCTCTCTGACGTGCAGAGGGTGTTCGCAGTGCAGTCACCCTGAAGTCTCACCAGAGCTACCCAGAGTCACCCCACCAGCCTTGCTATAGATGAGAGGTGGGACTAGTGATGTATCTGCATCCACGCACTGGGGCTCTGCCCCAAGTCCCACCAGTCCATCCCCTCCCAGGTCTACACCTTTCTCGGTGGCCCATCTCGCTCCCTCTATATGCCTCAATTTCTTTTATATAAAATGGGCTGATTAGCTCATGCCTTTCTGAGGTGAGATCGATAAGACTTCCATAAGTACATCTTGCTGACTACTACCCCTAACAAATGCTGGCTCATGGCTTCAGTGAGAGTAGTCTGCATTCTCAAAGAAGCCGTGGCTGTTGTCCCTCACGCAGCCTGTCTTTGACACCCAGCTGTGTTTGAGCTTCTCTGAGCCAACTCACTTCTGAAGTCCAGAGGCTCAAGGTTGCCACTCCTGGTCCTTACCATAAAGATGTGGCCACATGGGTGGGGTGGCGGGGTTCAGAGGAGTTCAGTGTCTGTGTTGGATGCGCAGGGCAGACATGGCTTAGGCTCATCCACATGATCTGTCTGTTGGCAGACAACCAGTGTGCACATGGGGTGACGTGTGGCTGTGTGTTATGCATCAGCTGTGTTCTTGTGCCAGGACCCTGGCCTGCCTGGGCCACACTGTGGCTTTGGTCATCAGGGAGAGCACCTCCCTGGAGCAGTCATCTGGCCTGTGTCACCCTTACTAGAAGCCAGTGAGAAAAGCACTTTAATACCCACTATGGTTGGACTGGTAGCTGTCTGGTTGTGTGACTACTTTTCTTCTTTTCATTCCTTTTCTCCTCTCCCTCTCCTCCTCTTCCCTCTATTCTCCTCTCCTTTCCTTTTTGCATGCTGGGAATGGAACTCAGGACCTCAGACTTGCCAAGCAGGCCACTGTGCCACTGAGCTTAATCCCCAGCCCAGGGTGACTACTTTCTGGTGCTCATTATCTGTCCAGCTTTGCTGGCTTTGGGGTTCCTTGGCCCCACATGGAGTGAGTCTTGGAAGGTGCTGAAATATCTGACACTTTTGAAGCCTCAGTTTCCACAAATTCAGAGCGGGAGGAGTAATGTCACAGAGGTTTTGAAAAATAAATTCCTTAGTGAAAGGAAAATATTTCATAAATTGTAGGATGTGGATTGAACACAGGTGGTTGTCATTACAGTCCTTTATGTGTACATCAATCTATAAACATTAAAAATGACACCTTAGAGAAAGACTGCTGCCCCCAAGAGGAGTGGCTGCTCAGCATGACATGCAGTGCATGGTGCCATTCTTCCCATTTCACACACATGCACATATGCATACACACATAAATGCACACAAATTTACACACATGCACACATTTACACAGTGCATATAAGCACATACACACATGCACCACACAATGCACACAAGCACATACACACATGTGCACACACACATGTACTCAACACACACAAGCACACACACATGCATGCACACTCACACAAACACATATACACACATACACAAGCACACATGCACACACACATACAAATACAGGCACATGAACACAGCCTCACACACATGTGCATGTACACTTATATGCACACAAGCACATATACACACAGGAACACATGCTCACAAATGCACACACACAAGCACACATGCACACAAACACGCACGCACACACACACAGGCACATAAGCACAGCATCTTTCCCTCTCTGAAGTGCCTCTGCCATAGTAAGAAGGTCGCCGCCAGCCAGCGTGGGTGTGCAGAACTGTACGTGGTTATGACAATTTTGTTAAGGTCTGATTGGCGTAGCACTTGTCCCTTTAAATGTTCATTCAGTTTCTATTAATATATTCCCAGCATATTGTACGCTCATCGCCCAGTCTAATTCCAGAAGATTTTACCACCCCTGAAAGAATTCCTTGATTCATCAACTGTCTGACTCTGTTATTACCTCTCTCAGCTTCTGGAAACCGGGAATTTCTTTTCTTTTCTTTTTTTTTTTTTTTTTTCGGGAATCTATTTTCTATCCTGGTGGATGTACCTACTCGGGACTCTTCACATGGGTGGAGTCATGCGATATAGGGCTTGGTGTCTGGCCTCTCCCACTTGGCGTATCATATTAAAAGTTCTTTCACAATAATGCATGTATCAGCTCCTCATTCCTTTTTACAGCCAAATAATATGCCATGGTGTGAATATCCATTTTATTTACCCATTTGCTCGTTAATGGCCATTTGGGTGACATCCATGTTGCCTTGGTGAGTAACGTTGCTAGAAATGCTTTGTACAGAGCTTTGTGTGGATGTATGTTTTCAATTCTCTAGAGTATGTAACTAGAAGAAAAATTGGGGGCCATAGGGCCACCATGTATGTATTTGGGCAACTGTCTGTTTGAGAAAATGCCCAATTTCCAAATTGGTTATACCATTTTATGTTACCCTCAGCAGCACATGGGACTTTCAATTTCTTTACAACCTCAACATTTGCTTAACTTTTTAAGAAATTCTATCTTAAGTAGTATGAATTTTTCGTTTGGATTTTCCTAATGAGTCATGATGTTAAATATATTTTAAATATATTTATTAGTAACCAGGACATCTTCTCTGAGGCAATGTTTTTCTACATTCTTTCATCCATTTTTAAATTGTGTTTTTATTGTTGAGATGTAATAGTTCCTTATATAAGACCCATATCAAACATCTGATTTACAAATCACTTCCATTTTGAGAATTTTCTTTTTAACTTTCTAGATAGGACTGTTTGAAGTTGAGTTTTGTTTTTTGCTCTCCAACTTTTAATTTTGATTGTTTAATTTTTCTTTTGTTGTCTGTGGTTTTGGTGTCATATTTAAGAAATTATTCTGAGACCATTATGCTTTATTCAGATAGTTGCATGCTTTTAGCTTTTATGTTTTTGTTTTTTTTGGTCTTCTTTGAGATGCTTTTTGGTATAAAATGTGGGCTATAGGCCCGACCTCACTCCTTCACATGGAGATATTCTGTTGTCCCAGAACATCTGGTTGAAAGGAACTCCGTTCCCTCACTGACTTGTCTTGGAACCCTGGTTAGTTAGCTGACCTGAAGTGGACAGGTTTCCCTCTTTATGGTCTGTCCTGTCCCACTGACCTTGACACCTGTGCCCTGCCAATGCTGTGCTGTCATCATTTTCATGGCTTCATGGTAAATTTTGCACTTGAGCCTTAAGACTTTGTTCTTTTTAAGATTGTTTTGATTCTGCTTAGTCCTTTTCTTTTCCATGTGAATTTTTTTCCTATGTGAATTTTGAACGTGATTTGGTAATTTTTTCAAAAATACAGTTAGAATTTAGATATTGCACTGAATGAATGTGTATAAATAAAATTTGGGAATATTACCATCTAATCAATATAGTTTTCCAGTTCATCAGTGTGGTCTGTGTTCTCACTTATTTAGACCTTCTTTTAAAAATATTCTGTAGGTTTTGTCATACAAACCTTGTATTTATTTTATTAAATGCATCCATGAACATCTTATCAGTCCTGAAAATTTTATGAATTCTGAAGAGTTGTTCACAAGGAATTGTTTTCTGCAGCCTCCTAGTGCTCAGATTACAGGTGTTTCCCACAAGCAGTGGGATGGAATTGTTTTCTTAATTTCAGTTTTGTATTGTTTATTGGTAGAAGTACAGTTTTCATGTTCTGTGCTCATATTCTACAACTTTGTTGAAATTTTTACAAAATGTTTTCTCTGGCACCCCTAGCACTACATTGAAAAAGAAACAGAAAGGCAAAATACTTTGTCTTACAACTTATCAGAAGAGGAAAATATTTAATGTTTCATCATTATGATGTCAGGTGTGGATCTTTTTTTTTTTACATAAAACCTCATCAGGTTGAAGAAATTCCCTTTTATTTATAGTTACATTTTATCATTTTTGTCACTAAAGTTGTTGAATTGTGCCCTATGCTTTTGGAGGGATCTATGATGTGTGCCCCATGCTTTTGGAGGGGTGTATATATTACAGTGATTTTCATGTATTAGTCTAATCTTGCCTTTCTTAGATGAATTCTGCTTGGTAATGGTGTATAATCCTTTTATATGTCTGTGGCTTTGGCTCAACAGCATTTTGATGGCACTTGAGGTTTTTTGATCTTCTCTCTAAGAGATGATTGTCATTTTATTCCCTTTGGGTGGGGTCTTTGTCAGGCTTTTGCACCAGGATAATAAAAGCTTTCAAAGCTGAGGTGGGAAGTTCTTCCTCCTCTTTTATGTTTCGAAGGAGTTTACCAAGCATGGTTGCTGATTCTATTTTAAATCATTTGTCAAACAGCAGAGAAGATTTTCTTTTGGGGAAGCTTTTTGATTACTCGTTTAACCTCTTTACTTTTGGTAGGTCTACTCAGATTTTCTATTTCTTTTTTATGTTAATTGTTTTTATATTTTAGAAACTCATCCCTTTCATCTAATTATCTATTTTGCTGTCATGTAATTATTTATAACCTTTCCCATATTTCTGTTTGTCAGTGAATGCTCATTATATTCCTAATTTTACCAATGAATCTTTCTTTTTTCTTGGTCGGTTTCACCAAATGTTGGTCAATTTTATTTTATTTTATTTATTTATTTATTTATTTTTTGTCTTTTTGAGACAGGGTCTCACTATGCAGTTCAGGTTGGCCTTAAGCTCACTTTGTAGCTCAGGCTGGTCTTGAACTCACAACAATCCTCCTGCCTCAGCCTCCCGAGTGCCAGGATTACAGGCATGTGCCACCACGCCCGGCCATGTTGGTCAATTTTAATAAAATTTTCAAATAATAAACTTTTGTTGTGTTGATTTTTCTATTGTTTTTCCATTTCATATATTTCCACTATAGTTTATTGTTTCCTTTGAGTACTATTTACTTGTGTAATGCTCTTTTTTCCAGGAAAAAAAAAACATACGAATTTATTATGTGCACAAGGCATAGAATTATTAGGCTTCTCTGGTTTCCTAAACTATTTGGTTAGTGATTAAACTGCTTTTTTATAAAAATATACATTTATAAATATAATTTTCTCTTTAAGCTCAGCTTTCATCATTCCCTATATATTTTTATGTATCATGTCCTTATTTTCAATCAACTTAAGATATTTTAAAGTGCTTTTTTCTTTGGCTCACTTGGTTAGATCACATGGTGCTGATTTCAAGATACTTGTGAATTTCCCAAAGTATTTCTGCTTTCATTCTGTTGTGGTCTTGAACCATCCTTTGCATGATTTTAATCTTTTCCAGTTTTCTAAGACTTACTGTCTAACACAAGGTCTGGTCCCGGTGAATGTCCCACATGTATTCTGTTATTGATGGATGGAGCACTCTGGAGAAGCCTATTGCCTGGCTGCTTGGTAACATTGCTCAAGTTTCGGATCTACCTCACAGTTCTGGGTATCACTGAGATTGGATTATTGAGGCTTTAACTTGTATGGTTGTTGTCTTTTTTTTTTTTTTTTTTTCTTTCAATTTTATCCAATTTTCTTTATATGTTAGGAGTTTCCTGTTAAGTTAACCCAGAGTTTTATAAGGTAGTTTAAAGACCCTTCTTAGGTATGATAAACTTGGCCTATCACATTGTAATTGTTTCTTTAATCTATCTCCTGCTGATTTAGTGAGGTGAAGTTTTATCTGTCCAGAGCTTTATGACATACATTCTAGAATTTGCTGGTTCAGTGTATCCATTAAGTGGGATTTACAGGTCGTGTGGAGCTGTCATAGAATTTTAGGAAGGGAAAGGCCCTTGGATATTATTAGTTTATTTGCCTCTTTTATTCAGATAAGGAAATGGGATTCAGAGACATGAACAGATCACTCCTGTGTCATACTGTAAATTACTGGCAAGAGTGGGACTGGAAGATATTTTATTTGATTTTGATTACTAATTTTTCCCCTAAAACACCTCGATCTATATGTTACTTTTGTTTGTCAGTGGTTTCTTTGTGCATGTCTATAAGCTTGTGTTGGCTAGAGAATCATGTGGAAATCTTGTTTAAAACTGTGAGTGTTGGAGACAAATATGCTTATTCTGATTGGAGTATTCCACAATAAACGTGTGTAATGACACATCCCTTGGTATTTGGAAATACACAATTTTCTGTGCACCAAACTATAAATAAATGCAAATATATAAAGTAAAACCTTAAAAATGTGTATGTCTACACACATTTTCTGTTTCTCCGAGCTTCTTTTCAGTGTGTCTGGGACAGGACCATAAATCTGTGCTGACACACTGCTCGTGGGCCAGGCAGGGGTGCCCACAACATTTTCCCCAGTCCTCTAGTTGGCTGGTGTGCTCTTTGAGTCAAATTTTGCATGAGTGCAACACGAACAGTTTTGCTCCTGCCTAATTATTGCCATCCCAGTTCTGCCCTCCCGGTCTTAGGCAGTGGACAGTGAAGTTGGCATTCCCACCCACTAAGGCAGAAGTCAGAGGACAGAGCCAATGGGGAGGTGGGGGAGCATCCCAGGCTCCTTGCTTGCTGCGCTGCCCTTGTGTGCGTCACGCTCCTGTACGTGTTCCAAGCGCGAGGGTTGAGACCCACGGAACCATGGAGCCGCGGCGGTCGTGCAGGCTTGGTCAGCGCAGCGTGGGTCAGGGCCTTCATGCCTCACCCAGCGGCTGAGCAGGGCACCGGCGTGTGGATGAGCTCCTCGCAGCGCTCGCTCAATTCTTGCGTGGACGTCCTTCATTATTGGAGGTGGGAGGCTCACGGGTTCCATCACACTCTGGGGAGTCCCTGGGGCTGTGGCTGGAGCCATCTACGCAGAGCCTTGAGCTGAGCGCTCAGGACGCGAGGAGATGGCCCACGGGCTGGCAGGGGAGAGCAGAGCGGACCTGGAGCAGCTGTGCTGCCCCTCAGCGCACAGTTCCTGAATAGATGAGTTAAGTGTGACAGAAGGAGAAGGAAGTACGAGCATGAAGGAACCTTTACAAATTACAGATAGCTGTCCAAAGTCTTTGGTGCTTTCAGCTGAGCAGCAAATGTGAATGAGGGCCACACCTGTGATCCCAGCGCTCCGGGAAGCGAGGCAGGAGGATGGCAAACTCGAGTTCAGGCTGGGCTTCTGCGAGCTAGTGAGATACTGTCGCATAACAAAAATAAAATAAAAAATGAAAAGAGCTCTGTATAAAGCTCACTGTGAAGGCTCCGGGTTTAATCCTGAGAACCGAAAAACAAAGCTGGCATCCAAGTTTGATCTAACCGCAAGGTGCAGTGTTGCCCCTGGACCACGACCCCTGGAGGATCAGACTCCTACAGGCGTCCTGGGCCAGGGTAACAGCGACTCAGCATCACTGCTGGCATGCTACAACAGCCGCAGGTGGCATATCATAGACTCATACGGTTGTGTTCCAATACAACTTTCTTTACAGTTACTAACATTTGATTTTATATACTTTTCTAATGCCACAAAATGCTTTTCTGGACGTTTATGAATGCAGAAGTCCGTCTTTAGCCTGGGTTTCATACAGAAACAGGATGAAAACTTTGTAGCTGGCTGATCCTTAGACTAGGGTAACCTCAGAGCTGCAAACACTAGGTGATCATAATTCTGCAGTTTTCTAATTTGGTCTTGGTTAAAGAACCCGGAGGTAAGAAAGGTAGCAACTTTAAGAATTGAAGTTCAGTCAGAAGGTCTTTATTATTTGACTCAGTCTTGTTCTATATTATCTATGAGCTACTGGATCATGTGTAATGATCTCATTTGATCTGGTTAAACTTATCCTGAAATTTATTTTTCTCATATAAATACAATGTGAAAATATTCTTTTTTTTGGTACTAGGGATTGAACTCAGGACCCTATGCTTGCCAGGCAGGTGCTTATTCTACTGGGCTATCTCCCTGGCCCCATGAAAATATTCTTGTCCCAAAGCATCAAACACAGAAAAAGTGAAAATCTTCATTGGTCCTCTTTTCAAATCAAACATTTTCTTTCACCTAAGAAAGCTTTGTTGGTTGGGGTTGATGTACAATGGGTGACTGAAAAGTAGGGCAAATGTCCAAATTCTAAACATTTATCATAGTAAAGCATATGGCCACTCAGTTCCCCACAACGCCCACCTCTGCAGCTCTAATTGCACTTACCCATCATTCTCGGTACCTTCTGGAGCTCTGTGACAAGTTCTCTTTTCAGAGCATTTTTATGAGTTGTGAAAGTTAGTGTTGCTGCTGAGTGCCATCCAGTGAAAGGCAGGCTCATAAAAACATTACAGGGCTGGGAAAAATAGCTCAGCAGTCTAAGTGCCTGCCTGGCAGGTGCAAGGACCAGAGTTCCATCCTTGGTAAGCATGCTGTGCCAGCCCCACCCCGGGTACACCAGGTAGGCCACTAGAGACTGATGGCCAGGGTGTGGTGGTGCATGCCTGTAATCCCAGCACTGGGGAGACAGAGGCAGGAGGATCACTGTGGGTCTGAGCTGCATAGCGAGATGAACATTGTACTAAATAAATAAAAAAAGAAAAGATTTTTAAACATTAAAAAGAGAACTTTACACTGTGTTCTCGTCTCTGCATGCACGGGACCTGCAGTATGTCACTTCTGGCTCTTCCCCAAATCAAAAGGTCCATGAAAACTAATGGCCATGCAGAGCCACTAGAGACTGATGGCCAGGACCTGCAGAACTGCTTCAGAAAGGGGAGAAGGTCATGGGTGAGAGTGCAAATGGAGTCCAGGAGAAGGACTCATGGACATCTCTTCTATAGCCATTCTGTGGTTTTAGTTTAAACACAGACCATATTTTTAAATTAAGCTTCATAAATTCTTTCAAGCCTTTCCTGTGTATTAAAAATGCATCTATAGTTTTTAGAAATACATTTTATTGTGCAGATTCAAAATCAACTACATGTTGTTGTGGAATGTTACAGTGAAGTGAGTGAACATTTGTCATCTCATTGCTGTAGGCAAAGCTAAAATTGCCTCAAAGTTGCCTGTGTCTGGAAGGTGACTGATGGCGGGCAGCTCTCACTGACTGGCAGTGTGTGGGTGGGGGGGGGTGGCAGCTGAGGCCTGGCCCTAAGGGCAGGTCCCTGGTGGCTCCCTTCCTGACTCCCCCTTCTCTTTCTGCTTCCCCCCACCAGCTCCTGCCACCAGCTGTTTCTCTGGTGGAGCTGCTAGCTGTGACTGGACTCATGGCACCAAAGAAACTTCTGCTCCTCTAACATGTGGATGGTGGGTGTCAGGGTTTTTGTCCCAGTTATAAATGAAGTGACTAGGACACTCATGTAACTACTCTTTTTGTTTATTGTTTTTGTGTGAGAGCAGTTGAAATTTACTCACTGAGCACAAACCTTATGCTTATTGCATGTTTGTGGCTTAGCTGTAAAGTAGACCTGTAAGTCTCTTCATCCTACATGCAGAATGTTTGCATAGCACTCATATAGTTGTGTTTTGTGGGGTCTGGAAGTTATTTGTCTTTTTTTTTTTTTCAGAACTGGGGATTGAACTCAGGCTCTTGCGCTTGCCAGGAAAGCGCTTATTCTACTGAGCCATCTCCCTGACCCAAGTCTGGAAGTTATTTGCATAGTCATGTGAAAAATATGTCACACATATTCTGTACTTGCTTTGTGTTACTTTATAGTAATCACACCACAGATAATTTCACTACTGCATTAAATATCTATTTCTTTGAAGGGGAGATGGCTTAGTGGATTAAGCGCTTCCCTGGCAAGCACAAGGGCCTGAATTCAATCCCCAGTTCTGGAAAAAAAAAGAGATACATAAATATCTATTTGTTTGACCTCATACACAGTAGCCCATAGTTTGTACAGTGGGTTATTTATTCTTTTTTACTGCTAATCACTTTAGTTGTTTCTAATTTTTCCTTTTTATAAACAGGATTACAGTAATTTATGATCCATGTATGTGGAATGTCAGCATAGAAAATCATACCCATGTTAAATGTGAATGAAATGCAGGCACAATAAATGTGAATAAATGTGAATGTACCTCCAGGAAGAGCTGTGCTTATCCCCGGAACAATATGGGAATCAGCTGACACCTTTGCCTTTATTTTTGCCAGTCATATAACCATAAAATGATATCTCCTTGATTTAATCTACATTATTTCACATGTTCATTAGATATCTGTATCACCTTTTCTCACAGTTCCAGTTTGAATGTGTCTTATTGCATACCATGAACACAGAAAAGAATCAAATTTCAAAAGTCAAAGTATGGTGCTTCTACTAAATCCATAATTCTTTCCATTTTTGAGCAAAAAATTGTTAATTTGTTCCTCTTTTCCATTATGTTAGTTATCTTTTGGTTGCTTAAATTGTTTGCGTGTGTATACAAAGTAGCTATCAATCCTCTCTCCATTATGTATATATTGTAAGTTATTAGCTTTATTATTTATGTTGTCATAATTTTTCAGCATTCTTGTTTGATGAAACTTCAGGGCTTCTTTCCAGCCTGCATAGGTAGACAACAATGTCACAATGTTTCAACTTAACAATTCTTTGACTCTACAATGGGGTGAAAGGATTACACATGTAGTAGAAACACTACACTTCGACTTTTAAAGTTTGATTCTTTTCCATGTTAGTAGTATGTAGCAAGACCCTTCTCACGATGCCCAGATGGCTGGCTCCTGCATTGTGCCATGTAACTGTGCTATGGTGTGTAGGAGGTTAGGCGTACTTAAAGCATTGTTTGCTTAAGATATTTTCAACTTTCAATGGGTTTATCAGGACATAACCTCATGGTGGGCCAAGGAGCATCTGTATTGATCATCTTTCACTTTTAGCCAATTCTTTTGGTACCCAGTATAAGGAATTAGACCTTTGACCACAGGGAAATTAAGAATTTTTGATGAATGAAGGAAACTACAGACAACTTCAACAGATGGATGACAGATTGATATGAGATAGTTTTAAAATAAAAAGGAAATTGACAAGAGATTAGTATAGAATACACGCAAGGAATTCTTACACGTCAATCAGAGAACAACATTGGGAAGTCTACTAGAAAAATGAGCAAAAGATACCAGCGGCAATTCACAGAAGCGGGAATGCAAATAGCTCGCGACCTAAGCAAAAATGAGATGCGGTCTTACTAGTATGCATGTAATACGAGAAGCAAAACTGAAAGTAATACACCACAAAGTTATAACTACTAGAGTGGAAAAACTTTAAAAAGTTATATAATCCCAAGTATTGTCACAGACATAAGAAAATGGGAAAAATCATACCTAGCTGAAGAACTAGAGCATGTGCAGCTGTGTGGTGCGCAGTGTTCACCCTGCTGGGTGTGCGTGCTGCAGGAACTCACATGTGTCTGGAAAAGCACAAGTTCTAGAATGTTCATCACAGACCTCTACAAGGTATCACAGTAGAGGGCAGGCTCAGTGTCTTACAAAGGAACTAAAAATAGTGTGTAGGAAGGACTTAACAGCCTCATCTTTCTTGTGAACTTGACATATGACCTTGACTGCATGCATTACAAAGGTGACAGATCACTTGTACCACCACGTGATACGTGCATCACTCTATTTGACTACTCTAAGGCATTGTATACTACTTTGATTATTATTGCTTTATAAAATGTTATTGTCGAGCCAGGGAGATAGCTCAGCAGCCTAAGTGCTGGCCTGACAAGTGCAAAGACCTGGATTTGATCCCATAATGGCCACAGAAACAGGGTATGGTGGTGCATGCCTGTAATCCCAGGACTAGGGAGGCTGAGACGGGATGATCACTACAAGTCTGAGCTGCATGAGAGCTGTAGTAAGACCCTGTAGCAAATAAATAAAGAAATAAAAGATTTTTTAAAAAAACATAAAATATAAAATAACATGTTGGTATCATCATCATAGGCAAAACTGCATGAGTTGCCTTCCTTTTCAAAATTTTATCATGTAGGGGGCCTGCAGGTTAGCTCAGTTGTTTAAGCACCTGCTTATGTAAATGTAGTCAGGCGCAGGATACTGAGGTTTGATCCCCAGCTCTCATGCCTTACCAGACCAGCCCTTAAGGCAGCATGAGCCAGCCAGAAAAAAAAAAAGATCCTTCTCAATATTTTATCATGCAATCGTACACTTTTACTCTTTTGCATTAATTTTATAAGAAGGTTATACCTTTCATACAAGATTCTGCAGGGATTTTTGAGATGGTTGAATTTACTGAGTTTATAGATTAATATAGGGAAACTCTAAACTCAGTAAAATGTCTAATTCATTGTTGCTTGCTATTCAAATACTTGTGATGTTGATTTCATATCTAGTCATCTTGATGAAATGCTGTCTACTACTTCTGGTAATTTTAAAGTTTATTCCTTTGGATTTTTATGGGGACACCATATTTAATAAATAATGATAGTGTGCTTTTATCCTATATTTCAATTTTATTTTTTCTTATTGCATTGTGTAAGATTTCTACATAATAGTACTGCTTAACAATGTTGAATGTAAGGTTATTTTATAAGACTTTGGATATATCACCATTCAGCATTTGGCTGGCTTCCTTTTCTGGTAAATAATGCCGCACTTCCTTCTATTTCTAGTTTTCTAATCTCTTTTGTAATGAAAGACAACTATCAATTCAGTTGCCATTTGTCAACTAAGTGAATTTATTATTTCTTTTAGTTTTCTATATATTTCATGTATTAATTCTCTGCCAGAAGAATAGATGGTAAAACTATCCTATTCTGAGGGAAGTCTTGCTCTGTTGATTATTTCCTTTACTGTACAGAAACTTGTTAGTTTGATGGAATCCTATTTATTGACTCTCGGTTTTATTTCTTGCATCATTAGGGTCCAATTCAGGAACTCTTTATGCCTATGACTTCAAGGGACCCATCTATGTTTTGGTGCAGCAATATCAAAGTTTCAGGGCTCACACCCAGGTCTCTGGCCCACTATGAGTTGTGTGTGTATAGGGTGAGAAATAGGATTCTGGTTTTGATCATCTCCGTGTGGAGGTCCCTTTCTCTGTACCACTTGTCACAGAGGTCACCTCTTCCCCATTGTGTAATTGTGGCTCTCTTATCAAGAATCAGCTCACTGTGCATGCGCATGTGCAGGCTTATTTCTGGCTCCTGATTCCATTGGTCTATTGTCTATTTTTGTGTAAGTATCATGCTACTTTTGTTGCTATGGCTTTACAGTATTTTTTTTTGAAATTGGATGTTTTGTTGCTGTTCTAGGTCATTTATTGTTGTTTTTTTAAATTAATTTTATTGAGAAACAAATAGCAATGAGACAGTTTCAAACCTATTAATAGGACAGTTTCAATAATTAATACATTGCACACTATCGTCTTCGTAGTGATTATTCATAGTACAAGATGCAGACATGATGTCCTGTACGTGTTCTAGGTCTTTTGGATTCTATATAAGTTTTAAGATTACTTTTTTCTAGTTGTGTGAAAAATGCCATTGGAATTTTGATCTTTATCAAAATAACATTTAATTTAAATATTAAATTTAGGCAAATATTTTGTAACATTAATATGCACTAATAAAAGTGCATAAAAGGAGTATCAAATCTTGTCAGTGTAACAACAGCTGATAAAATATTGCAAAGAAAGACAATACATGCGGTTTTGCCTAACATAGTGAGCATGTGGTTTTCCTCTTTCAATGGGTTGAATTTTCCCCAAAATTAGGTAGGCAGGTAGGTAAACACACCTGTTTTACCAAGAGGGAAACAAGTTAAGAGAGGCACTTATGGCTGCACAAGTAGTATACAGAGCTGCACATGGTTCAGGCCTGGATCACCTGAGAGTAGGGCTACTGTAGTTGCATCCCACTGCTCCAGACCATGACTGTGGTGCAGTGCAAAAGGATAAAACAAATGATGACTCAGAGTCCAAACTCCAAGAGGGCCCAAGGGGTTGCCATTAACTGAGACCCCTGAGCATGAGAAAGTCTTGGATGACAGCCTGGCCTGCAGTCTTGGTGACCTTTTCAGTGATAGAACAGGAAGCAAAGATAAAAGAGAAGTGAAGGCCATCTGGACAGGAACTCATGTAAGGGCCAGGGGAGGGCCAGGGGAGGGATGGGGAGTGTCAGAGGATCTGTTCAAAGATTGAGCTGGGGCCCAGTCTACTGAAAAACCAGATCAGAGGAAGGACAAAGGCCATAGCATTCCTCCTTAAGGCACCACATTTGATCCCACGTGGCCCTGTGGCCCTGTCGTCTATCTTTTAAGCTTTCACTGTGCATTGTGTGAGGTCTGAGGCTCACAGCTCCGAAGTTCACTCATTCATCTTGTACATTCTTCTAGCCAAAGCCTCGAGTCTCACTACAGTGTGAGAAGCAAAGATATGGAGTTGAACTTCTGTAAAATGCTATATCATTGATGCTACTTCTGACGCTGTTTCCTGGGAAAGGAGGTAGTGCAGACTTGAGAAACAATGGTGCTTGTCACGTCTCAGTGTACAAGTACTACAAAAGTTACCTTTGGATAGGAGGTAAGTTGTCACCCTCAATGCAGGCATTATATTAAAACTGCAATACTATGTGCTTACTTTTTGTAAATTATTAGTAACAAACAATGACACAACATTAGAATAAACATAAAGTTTAGGACATTCCCGAAGCTTCCCAAAAAGAGTACTGATGAGTGAATGGCAGGAAGAAGTGTGACCACAGAGAAGCACCCCCTTGAGGGGATTCTGGGTGTAAGCCAGTCTTGCTCACTCTGGCCCCCATGGTGTGCACTCGCTCACACACGGAGCTTGCCTGGGTGCCTCCTGTGCCGCCCAATAGTCCATGTATCTTCCAACCAGACTGGTCAGTACTGGGTAGTGTCACTGAATGTCAGCCTCACCAGTCTCTCTGGAATCTCCTGCTGACTCCCCATGCTCCCAGCAGTGGCAGCAGCTGTCACCACCAGTTCTGTCTCAAGAGCCCGTCACCCTTCATGTTAATGGTCCTTTAGACATGGCAGATGAAGCAGCTCCGTGGGTCTCTCCTCTTCACCTGGAAGTGAGTTAGTGGTCCATTAGCTTAATGAGGAGCTCTTCCCACCTCCTCCAAGAGAAAAACCAACACTCTCCTGGAAATGGAGAAGCTTTGGACCAAGGTCACAATTCAGGGCAGTCAGAACCAGAGGACTAGGCTTCTATTGGCCACCCCCGAGTTTCTGGAGGAGCTCTGTCAGCTACTGTTATCCCTTTCCTGTTGCAAGGAACTTTCCAGTTGCTTAGGATAGGCAGCCTGGCTTACAGGGGAGTGGTGGGGGAGGGTTGTGCAGGTGGGAAGTGCTTCTCACAGCTGATAGGCCAGTCAGATGGAAATTCTTTCTCAGACATGTCTCTCCTCATTGCTTTGAGCCTTCCTTTACAAGGTGTGCCTGCTCCAACAAACCAGTCTTGAGGGCACAAGCCCCCTTTGACTCTAAGTCCTTCAACATGTCTAGGATGAATTCTTACTTTCCGCCAGGTGCTTTGCTAGGTACTTGCAGGAATATTGTCACTTAAATTCACATGATAATCACATTTATCAGGCTCCATTACACTATTGCTATACACATGCTAGAGATGAGAAAGCTGATGCTTTGAGAGAACAGGAAGCTTGGCCTAGCCCTGTGCCTAGAATGTAGTACACACGAAACCCAGAGTCACCCTTTGTGGGTATAGCTTGTCTACTCTGCAAAGCACATTGCTGTTAGCTTGCTTAGCCTTATGACAACTCTGCAAAATATGCATCATCATTTCTGCATTGGAGCTGAGGACTCTGAGGTTCCTGTAGTGAGTTCTTGCCCACAGTGACTTAGAAAATTGTCAAATAGATCTGATTCCGGAGCCACTGACCACTGCATTCAGTTTCAGTAAGTGCATATTCAACAAAATTTATAAAGGAGAGGTGGCCAAATAGCTCAGAAGATTAAAGCATCTTCAAGCAGGTGCAGGGGCTTAGGGTTCGATCCCTAGGCCTGCCATGCTGGCCCCACCCTGGAGGCACACTGAAAGGGCAATTGAGGCTGGGCGTGTGATGCACGCCTGAAATGCCAGCTCTTGGTTGTAAACAGAAGGATCACTGCAAGTCCAATCTAGTAGTGAGACCCTGAACACCCTGTAGACCCTTCCTAAAATACAAAGATAAATAAATAAATAAATAAATAAATAGGACCAACAGACACATGGAGTGCAAAGGAAGCCTCCATCTCTCCCATCTACCAGCATTCAGATCCTCTCCGAGGATGAGGAGCTGCTATTAACTCCATTTGTTCTCCTCCACAGATAGTCTGCATTTCTGATGGATATTCATGTGTGGGTGTAATTGCTATACATGGCACAGGGTATTTGCCTCTTATTTCCATCCTTGGTTTTCAATAGTACCACCTTGAAATGTGATCCACCGTGGACTTGTCCCTTGCTTCGGTTTGTTTCCGGACTGCAGTCTCCTTGCACTGCACCACACTTAAGAGCTCTGAACTTCAAGTGACATTTGCAAATTCTGACCCCTCCACTCCAATTTTTCTGCACTGATGTTTTCCCTACTAGGAACTTAAATTGATTGCTTGATTTTATAGCTGAGATATTTTTTAACCTGCGGATGACCTAAGGAAGGGTGACAAGAAGAAAACAGGATGAGGTGGACTATACAAATACTTCCCTGCTAATTTGATAGGCAGGTAGCTGGTGTGACCAAGAGACTACACTGCAGGAAGCACAGCAGAGTCACTGATGGGAGCAGACAGTGCACTGCACCATTTGGGATGAAAGACTGCTTATTAATCTCATTGAGCATTTTAGGGTGGAGGGACTGCAATATTTGCAGGCAATTGTTCTGTTTCCAGATTGCCTCCTCCAGCTTGAGAACCACAAATCCCTGGGAATGAACAGCTTGGTAGAATTATGACAGCCAGTTTTTAATCTGAGAGTTCCTGTGAGGCTTGCTGCAGGAATAAGAAGGCCAATTTAGCCTATTCCATGTGTGCCACATGCTCAGGAATAATACATTTTGACATGCATATTCCTCCAGGATCTCTTTTCTCAGCAAAACACCTTAATTTTAGAGAAATAATTACAAGGATTACATAGGCTACAGAATATTAATTAATGTTCCTTATAAGTAAAAGTATTGCTCCTCCTGCTAGTTCCCTCTCAGTAGCTGACTCATGTTCATTCTTCAATGGTTGTTTCCTAGTCTTGTTAACTGTCTCCTAAGTTAAGATGTGTTGACCATCCAAGTGCTTAGTGCGGCATGTGGTCTTCTGAACTTGCAATATCTCCTCACAAGGCAAGTTGCAACTTTGCATTTATAGCCCAGGTGTTGACAGTCCCTCTCATCAGGTCCCTGGGCACTGGCCACATCTGTTCACTATATCAACAGGAGTTGGCCTGCCTGGTCCTGGCACAGAAGACAGCCATAGGGGAACTGTGGCAGCCCCTTGTTTGTGTCAAGGACCCTGGAAAGCTACATAGCTAAGTGCATAATGGGGAAGGTCTTTATAAGTCATTGAATCATTTTTTCAGATTAGATTTCCAAATGTCAAAAGAAACAGCAGCTCATTAAAACTGCAGCTGTAAAATCCACCAACACCACATGTAGAAAAGTGATTACAGAGCAAACTTGATTAATTAGGTGTGAAAATTTAGGACCAGTGCAGTAATAAATGGTGGAACTCACCCAGCAGTCTGCTTTCCTTAAACCGTGTTTTGCTGAATGGCCAATTTTCCACTTGTCTGTTATGCAGTGCTCACATTTCAGAACTGGTAAAGTTCACATCTAAATCATGGTGCTAAGGGAGGACAACACAGGGATGGCAGAGCCCCCACGCTGCCTCTGTTGTCCTTTCTTTGTGGCCTCAGACACATTGCTATATCATTCTGAGACCCATTCCTTTCATGTGTAGAAGATAAATTTCCATTGCCACCTGTGCACCTTGTTTTTGTTCAGAAGTAATTTTATTCAGATGAACAAAACACTTCACATAATCGTGTGTGTGGCTTTGAGCTCTTAGGGTATAAAAAATACTGTGGTGTGTATATATTATGTGCATCATTCAATGCAGTTTTAAAATCTGATGTTATAGTTTATCAAGCAAATCTTCTGAATGGAATAAAATAAGATTTGCAAAGGAGCCTAACCTGGGGCTTGGAACATGGGAAGTATTTGATATATATTTGATGACTCACCACTACCTGAATAGTGATTACTGATTCCAAGAATGAGAGTAGAAACGGATAGACCTATCAGGATATGGTTTCTGCAAAGAAAACTACAAGATGTTTCTTTGGTGAGTCAGAAGATAGCATTGTATGGTGTTTTAAGGTCATAAATATTAAGTAATAATTGTCAATGTAGTACTAATTTTAGTCCACCTCTCCCAAGCCCAAACACTTTATTAACTTCCAACTGACCACAACATAAAACCTAATCTTATGTCCTGCTGTTGCAGGGCATCTGTTATCATATCCATTTTTTCTTCGTGAATCTGAACCAGCCAAATTATATTCCTCTTTGCTCATGTCCCAAGGCTCCCAACTTCTAGGCCTTTGTCATTCATCAAATGATACTCTGACTGTTGACTTTTTCTAAGACAATTTTGAGAGATTCTAGGGAATAAGAGCTTGAATTTACATAGCCCTTGACTTCTAGGGTTTCTGTTCCTAGTAGGACAGGTACACAACACACATCTGCAGTTCAGAGCCTCAGGTACAGCAGCTAATGCTCTGCTCTACCAGGTAACCCACAGCGCCTCACCTCCCAGCTGTGAGGACTTTCCTCAGGCCGGCCTGCAGCAGACCACAGACACAAATATGTAGTTGTCGAGAACAGCTTCATCTCCAAACTTTGGCCTTAATCAAGACACCATCTTCTGCTTTTATGTTCGCTCTGCAGTGACCTTAAGTGTCAGTGAAACTACCATTCTCTCACCTGCACTATTTTTCCCCTCTCAGTCTACTTGTCTTCTACTTTCTCTTCTATCAATCTAGAATGTCTTGTGAACTACTCCTTAAAATTTAAATGACAGTCTGAGCAATACCCTAAACTATATGATTCCACCATATCAATATCAATTCTTTGTATACTCATTTTCTGTGTAGCCAGACAAATACCACTACAACAGTCAGGATTTACAGTTCACTTCAAAATTTTTTTCCTTGTTAACTGTCAAGTGAGAGAGAGAAAGACAGACAGACACACACACACACAGATAGAGAGACAGAGAAAGAGAGACACACACAGAGAGACAGAGAGACAGAGGTAGAGAAACAGAGAGACAGAGACAGAGGGAGAGGAAAAGGGAAAGAGAGGAAGGGGAGGGAGAAGGTTGTACCTGCAGCTCAGTTAGCTACTTTACTACAGGACTAGATTAGGAGGCTGTTGAAGTAGTCTAGGTGGGGCTCACAGAGTGCTCAGCTAGGATCTTGATGGCAGTGATAGAAAAGAATGGCAGAGGTACATTCCTTTCATGTAGTGAATAAAATCAGAAAATTCTGAGGTGAAAAATGCATGAAACAACTTCTTATAGAAAAAAGCAAGCACTTTAGCTTAAAAAAATTGAGTTTTCTTTACCTGTTGGATGTGAAAGTGGAGCTCTGATATATGAGTCTGAAGATCAAGGTGAGAGGCCAGGAGTGGAGATATAGATTTAGGAGTCACTGACATGTAGATGATAATTAAAATCCTGAGAGGGGCTGTGGGTATCCAGGAAGCATGTGGAGTGAGAGAAGCAGTGGGTGGAGGACAGAACCCTGTGAATGATAGTCTCTGCAGAGCAGATGGAAGATGAGCCCACAGTGGGCCAGAGAAGGAGCTCTCCAAGGTACAAGAAGAGCCAGAGAACACCGTGTGGTGGAAGGCTTGAAAAGAAGGCATGATTAATTAGGCCCCAAGCAGCAAAGTAAGATTAGGATGCTAAAATGCCCACTACATGTGACATTTAAGAGCTCTTAAGTGACATTTGCTGAGAATACATTCAGATGAAAGTGGGCGTAGAAGCCAAATTATTAAGGGCTAATAAGGAGAAAAGGGGGTCTATGAATACAGACATCCTGGAAAATTATAAATGAAAGGGACATAGGAAGATGAGATAGCTCCTGTTTAGATGGATTATGGGTACGTTGGGTGGCTGTGGTGTAGTCAGTGCTGCTTCCTCTTAATGGAAGGCCTTTTCTCCCTAGTCACTCCATAGTGTTATCTATATTTCAGGGAAAATATACATTAATAGTTGGCCCATGAAATTTTTGAAGACTTTCCCAGGGGGAGATATCTTCTATCACTGAATTCCTATTACACTAACATCTGGTGATTTATATAGCAAAAACTCCTGTTTTCCCTTAAACATCAAGTTGTTCTTACTTATCTGTATAATGTTTCTTTGTTAGGTTATGAATATCTTAATGTAAGTATACTATATTTTTTCAATATTTATTTTTCTATATGCCTATATTTTATAAAGTAGAATGCTGCATGGCTGACAGGAACTCAATAATTACTAGGAGAATATAGAAATCTAAACACCAATCAAAATTATGTAGATATATTGTGAACTTGGGCTGGCATTGAGTTTCAATATAGTTAATTAACAGAAGGTGACTTGTACCAATATTTTCACCATAATCATTGACAAGTTCCTTAGGTTAGTTTTCTGCTTAACAGTCATTCAAAAAGCTGAAGCCGACTTTCCCACTGAAATGGGGTGTGAGAATCTTAAGTTACTGGGAAGAGAAGTTAGCAGGATGCTCTGGACTTTTGGCTCTTCTGCCCTATCTTTGATATTCAAAAATAGTACCCTAGATGAAAATGACTCATAGGTGTGGCTCTAGAGAGTATGTACAACATTCCTTAAGTTATAGAAATTAATCATAATTTTCTTTTTGACTTATTTTAAGCAGCAATGGTTCCACATATTCAAATATTTAATTTGTATAAAAAAATTACAATTTGAAAATTATAATGAGTATTGTTATAAAAATCTTTAAAGTGGTACCCACTGCCCCGGAGGTGCTAAAAGACAACATTGGAAGGCAGCTATCAATTCCCACATCTTGCCAGAAACCTTAGAATAATATAACATTGAAATAGATTTCCTTTTGAAAACAGAATTTTAAATTTGTTTTTTTTTTTTTTTGTACTTTATTTTATTGAGAAACAAATAGCAATGAGACAGTTTCTAAACTGATTAATAGGACAGTTTCAATAATTAATACATTGTACATTGTTATATTCTTAGTGGTTATCCATAGTATAAGAAGCAGACAGGATATCTTGTGCAAACACTATTACTATGAATTCTTCTACTCACTGAATTAAGCAAAAAGTACCTGTGTATCTATCCTGACTATTCTGTATATACAAATACAAAATGGTCCTTCCTCTGTAGCCCCTTTTTTGGTTTAGTCCTCTGAGAGATGGATATTCCATTGCCATCTAAATACTATAGGTGTGTGAATTCAGCAAAACAATCTAACACAGTCCAGCAGTCCACAATAGTAGTGGGTTATCCATAGAACTTGTTCACTTCAGCCTTTCACAGATCAGCATATTAATATGGCTCTACCTTATATACCTCATTTTTATACTTTTCTGCTGGGTGGTTAAGACCAAGTAAAGAAAGACCTATATAACAAGAAATGTAGCTTTAATATCTGATAAGGTTAGTCACATACTCTCAGGATTTATCTTGTAACCCTGTACTGCACTTTGTAGATCCTTTGCCAGTGTCAGCCTTATAAATGAGTCACAGCCATTGCTTGACTAATTTGTTCTCTGTGAAAGCCTGAGGCAACGTTTTCTCTTCATGTGACCCTCCTCAGGCACACTCTCCATCATGATCACTTTCCTCTGTACCCCCATAATCTCCTTGAGTTCCCTGATGTTACAGTACAGGTTCTCCTATGTTCTGAGTCTTCACTGACTTTGAAGGGCTAGGGCCAAAATGTTGGCTGACCTTGCAGTGCTTCCATTCTTTAATTTTTGGTCTGAAAATGTAGGTTGTTAACTCTCCAGAAGAGAAGCTTATTATTACCATGCAACATATGCAGTTCAGTGTACTCTAACGATCTGTCTCAGTATCAATCATCTTAGACATAACATGGAAGAGATAAAGTCCATGAACTATTGATATGTTAAAACTTTAAGTCTTTACATAATATAAAGAAAAAATAATAATAAATTAGGAATAAGCACTCTCCTAATTTTACACAGAAATTTAGAAATCTAACCATATGCAGCATTGTAGCAAGACAGTCCTGTGACATTTTTTTCTTGTGTCTTTTCCTCATTTATTACCCTTAATTTAAAAAAGGAAAAACAAACCTTTTACTTGAGAGACAGTATGGTAATAACTGGTACGTCATGACAAAAAGTATGTATTTAGAACAGAATGACAGGCATTCCAAGCATGACCCTCCTAATACACATTGCTATTTTCAGTGCATTTGCTTGGTTCACAGGTATCAGCATGTATAGTTAGTCAGGGTGAGAATCCTAAAAATTAACTGCTAG
>PVKA01030737.1:0-26979 GCA_004027165.1 Ctenomys sociabilis | reverse complement strand
CCTCAAGACATCCACTACCCTCCCTCTCCCACTCCCTCTCTCACTTATCCCATTATTTCTGCCTTTTTTTTTTGTCTTTTTTGAGACAGGGTCTCACTATGTAGTTCAGGCTAGCCTTCAGCTCACTTTGTAGCTCAGGCTGGTCTTGAACTCGCAACAGTCCTCCTGCCTCAGCTTCCTGAGTGCTGGGATTACAGGCCTGTACCACCACGCCTGGCTCTCTGCCACTTTCTGAAGCAACTTTGCATCCTGTTCCAAGTGTCCTTACGAGGGACGGGGGAGGGGCCCTCCCATTAGCTCAGTTGTCTTAAGTGCCTGCTTAAGTAAAGGCAGTCAGGCTCAGGATACTGTGGTTCCATCCTCAGATCCTCACACTTTTCCAGACCTGCTCTTCAGGCATCCTATGCCCAAAAAAAAAAAAAAAAAAAAAAAAAATCCTTCTAAACTTTTGGGGCCAGGGAGATACCTCAGTAGAATAACACTGCCCGGTAAGCTCAAGGGCCTGAGTTCAATCCCCAGTTCTGCCAAAAAAAAAAAAAGACAAAAGGGATGATGAAAAAATATTATAAATGGTACTCTGATATTGGGCAGGGTGGCACGCCTGTAATCCCTTAAGGGGCCGGGGAGATGGCTCAGCGGTATAAGTGCTTCCCTGGCAAGCACAAGGGCCTGAGCTCAATCAGCAGTTCTGCCAAAAAAAAAAAAAGTGTCTTGTAATCCCAGTTCTTGGAAGGAGGATTAATGGCAAGAGAAAAGCTAGTTCATAAAAACATTGCAAACTAGCAGAAGCCAAGGATGGATTCCCAACCTATGCCAGCCCTGCATCTGGAGCACACTGAGACAGCAATTGAGACTGGGCAGAGTGGTACGCCTGTAATCCCAGCTCTTAGAAGGCTGTAAACAGGGGGATGGATCACCAGGAGTCCGATCTAGCAGTGAGACCCTGAACACCCTGTAAACCCTTCCCTAAAATAAAATTAAATAAAATTGAAAACTAGACAGGACTATAGCTCAGTGCATGCATCCTGGATTCAATCCCCAGTACCATAAAACAAAAAGCTAGTTTTAAAGACTTCAGGTAAATGCCAACTATATACTGGCTACCAAACCATGAAAATTAATAATCTTGGTCAGGTCTGACATAGTGACACTGTCCTGTAATCCCAGCACTCAGGAGGCTAAAGCAGAATGATCCCAAGCCTGGGAGCTGGGCGTGGTGGTGCATGCCTGTAATCCCGGCACTTGGGAGACTGAGGCAGGACGATTGTTGTGAGTTCCAGACCAGCCTGTGCTAAAAAGTGAGCTGAAGGCTAGCCTGAACTGCATAGTGAGACCCTGTCTCAAAAAGACCAAAAAAAAAAACAAAGCCAGCTTGGGCTAGAGCAAGTTGAAGGCCAGTGCAGACTATACAATGAAACCCTGTTTCAAAGAGTCCTCACCCACATTATTCACAAAATCAGCAACCATGATATTTCTGGTTCTTTCCCAACATCAAAACAACAATGAAAGGTCAGTATTTTAGGTTCAGGGCAAGGATGCACAATAGCACATTAAAGGATACCAAAGAGGACATCTGGAACTGCTTCAGAAATTGGCAAGAATAGGATAAATGTGTTCAAAGCAAATTGGAGTATTTTGAGGGGAATTAATGTCTTTTACTGTAATAAATGTTCAAAATGTTGTGAAACATTCACAGAATTTTTTAATCACACCATGCCCCTCACTGGTAGAGCACTTGCCTAGCAATTATGTAGTCATGACTTCCCTCCCTGCAGAGGGAAGGGATGAAAGCAGAGGAAGACAAGGAAGCGGAAGGAAGGAGGGAAAAAGGAAAGCAATCAAGCTAGCCAGCTGTAGGTAAAGCTACTTGTCCTCTTAAGGCTTTCGAAATGGTGATTTTCTTAAATATGCTATCAAATTTTTTGCTGCTCACCTCTTGAATTACACAATATTAATCTTCATCACTGTAGATATGCTCGCCAAAAGAAACAAAATAAGGACAAGCGATTAATTCCCTGACTCAAAAGGCAGACAACTATTTTGTGCCATGCTGCTTTGATTATATAACTTTCTCCAACTGAGAAACCTAACTTTCTCTTTGCTCAAGGGCAAGTCCCTACCTATTTTCAATTTACATTTCCAAAATATAATTTTGTTTTCTATTCTAGATAAGGACCCAAGATATGAGAAATCACTTAGGTACTTATCTCATACAATACTCCACTCCTCCTGCCAATACTGCTTGCCTATTCTTCAGGAAGTATGCTAGTCCCCAAACTACAAAATAAAGACAATCCAATCCAAAACCCAAAATATATGTATATATTTTAAAGACAAGGTCTCGCCATGCAGTTCAGGCTAGCTTTGTGCTCACTTTGTTGCCAGGCTGGTCTTGAACTCACAACAATCCTCTTGCCTCAGCCTCCAGAATGCTAGGATTACAGGTGTGTGCCACCACACACCACCTAAAATTAAAAATGTAATGATAAACACGAAACACAAAAATAATTCCGACCAGGCCAAGGAGATAGCTCAGTAGAACAAGAACCAGCCCAGCAAGTGCAGGATCCTGAGTTCAATCCACGGTACCACAAGACAAAACAAAAACGATAAAAATTTTTTTAAAACATAACACATAAAAACACCATGACAGTATACAAATTATCTTCTTAGCAAGAACCACGAAAAAGCAGTAAGAGAAATCCTGACCAAAATGATTTAAATATCTTTCCTTTTAACCAGGAAAAATGTTTGGTAGTTAATTCAAAAACTAAATTATAGCCTGCAATCAGGCACAGGGGCCAGGGTTTCAATCCCCAGGGTGCACTGAGACAGCAATTGAGACTTGGCATGGTGGCGCACGCCTGTAATCCAGCACTTGGGAGGCTGTAAACAGAAAAATCACTACGAGTTTGATGTAGCAGAAGGACCCTGAATACCCTGCATATCTTTCCCTATTAAAAAAAAAAAATTATAGAGCAGGCAAAATAGCTCAGCAGACTAAAGTGCTGCTTAGGCAAGCTCAGGGACCACACTTCAATCCCCCTGTACCACTGTGCAAGCTCCACCCCAGGGTGGCTAAGCCAGAGTGAGAGTCCAGGTGTAGTGGCGCACACCTATAATCCCAGCAGAGGGAAGGATGAAATCAGGAAGATCACAAGTCCAAGCTGCATACGGAGACCCTGCAACAACCAAATACATCATTAATTAATTAATTATAGAAGAGTGTGATGGAATCCCAAGACTAGAGGCTGAGTCAGCAGTAATCCAAGATTTGGGGGCCAGGCAGATGGCTCAGTAGAATAAGCACTTGCCTGGTAGGTGCAAGGGCCCGAGTTCAATCCCCGGTTCCACAAAAAAAAAAAAAAAAAAAAAAAAAAGCCACATATGTCTGGTGGCACAAGTCTATAATCGTACTCTGGGAGACTGAGGTAAGATCACAAATTCCAGTCCAGCACAGGAAACTTAAAAGACCTAGAAAGACCCTGGCTCTAAATTTTAAAAATGAAAGCTAGGACAGGAGGATTGCTTTGAGCTGGAGACCAACCTGGGTTACAAAGTGAGCTCAAGGCCAGCCTGAATTACATAGTGAGACCCTGTGTCAAAAGACCGAAAAAATATAAATAAAATAAAATAAAAAGGCCAGGGGGTAGAGGAGATAGTTCAATAGAATAAGCGCTTGGCTGGCAAGCACAAGGGCCTGAGTTCAATCCCCAGTTCCGCAAAAATAAATAAAAGTTTTTTAAAAAAAGGTCAAAGTATATGTATAGCTCAGTGCTGGTTCAATCTATAAATAAATAAAAAGATAATTTTTTAAAAATTTTAAATAAACAACAAGGTGCCAGGGGCCAAGAATAGCAACACAAACCTGCAATCAAAGTACTGGAGTGGGATGGAGGAAAGTGAAGGCTAGCCTGATCTATACAGCAAATCCAAGGGGTGGGAGAATTAGGACAGAAGGGAGGGGCAGAGAGGGAGCAGGACAGGAAAGAGGGAGGCTGGGATGTAGTGGTGGATCACTTGCCTAGCATATGTATGACCTGGGTTCAGTCCCCAGAACAGAAGAAATAAGATGGAGTGGATGAATATTTAAATTTTATTTCAAGTTATAAAAAACTGTCTAGATCACCATGTTTAACTATTTCTTGCTAAAGGGCACATTCATTTCTGATATGACAAACTGAAAAACTATTACTTGGTAAATATTTACATTGTAGTTGTTTGTAACTTAGCTGTAACTCAGAAGTCAAACAAAAGTACATTCTCAAAGTAGACAGAATTTACATGCCAGGTGTGGTAACCCACACCTATAATCCCAGCACTTAGGAGACAGAGGTAGGAGGATCCCTGTGAGCTCAGAGGCCAGCTTGGGCTACATAGTCAGTTCCTGACCGGCCTGAACTACATAGCAAGCGTCTTAAAAAAAATTAAAAACTAAGAATTTGCTTTTTTTTTTGTTTTTGTTGTGGTACCAGAGATTGAACTCAGGACCTTGTGCTTGCCAGGCAAGCATTTATTCCACTGAGCTATCTCCCTGGTCCCTGCACTTGTTTTTTTTTTGTTTTTGTTTTTGACAGAACGGGGGATTGAACTCAGGCCCTTGCACCTGCCAGGGAAGCGCTTATTCCACTGAGCCATCTCCCCGGCCTGATACTTGCCTTTCTAATTCATGTTTTGATGCCAAATTTATATGCAGACAAAAAAAATTCTTCTCATTTTAATCTTCCATTTACAAGCATTCACTAAAAACAGTTTCTACTGAACGCTATTCTCTTTTGCAACAGGAGAGGCAGCAGAGTAGATGACAGATGCTCTGAAGGCAGATGGCCTTCACTGGAATAGTAGCACCATCACTTGGGCAACCACTTAATCTCTCTACGTATTATCAATTTTCTAATGTGTAAACCTATAATAATGGCAATACCTAGCAACTCATGGGCTGTTGTTCTGAGGCTGTCCTGAGGTAATATTTATGTGCTTAGTACAGAGAGCCCATCTGGCTAGCTAGCATAGGTTTCTCAGTATTGACAACAGCAGCAAATACCCACTCTGTGCCATGCACTGTGCTATGATTTTTTAAAACATTTTATAGATTGAACCTGAGGTTGAGGACCTGGGCTCAGTAGTACAGCACTTGCCTAGCACATACAATGCCCAAGTTCGGTGCCAAGCACTACAAGGGGGGGAAAAACACTATCATCGAGCCAACAGATGAAAAATGTACAACAAAATCTAACATTTTTCTTTCATTTTTTATTTTAATTTTTATGTTTTTCATTAATAAAAAATATAGTCCTCAGGGCCTGCCAGATAGCTCAGGAGATTAAAGTGCCTGCTTAAGCAGATGCAGGGGAGTCAAGGGTTCAATCCCCAGCCTGCAGTGCTGGTGCCACTGCTGGCCTCACCACCCCTGGGGTGTGCTGAGACAGCAATTGAAACTGAGTGTGGTGGCTAGCACCTGCAATCCCAGCACTTGAGAGGCTGAAAAACAGGAAGGATCACTACGAGTCTGATCTGTGTAGTAAGACCCTGTACAAATACATAGTCCTCAACAAACATAGAAAGGTTCTGCCTATCTCATAAAGAGTACATATGAAAAATTCAGTTAAAAACCACACTTTTTTGCCAGTGTAGCAGCATAGATCCATAATCCAAACACTCAGGAGGCTGAGGCAGATGGATTGCAAGTTCACACAGATAGCCTAGGCTACTTATTGAGCTCAAGGCCAGCCTGAAATATAGCAAAAGCGTATCTCAAAAAAAATTCACATATATTTTCAACAAAGGTATCAAAACCATTCAAGCCGGGCGTGGTGGCGCATGCTTGTAATCCCAGCACTCGGGAGGCTGAGGCAGGAGGATTGTTGTGAGTTCGAGACCAGCCTGAGCTACAAAGTGAGCTTAAAGCCAGCCTGAACTGCATAGCGAGACCCTGTCTCAAAAAGACAAAAAAAAAAAAAAAAAAAACCATTCAAGTAGGGAGGTAGATGAGGTAGTAACCATGTGTGATCCCAATGTGCAGAAAGCCAAGTCAAGAGGATCCCCATGTAGGTCAGCCATACAACACAGTGAGAACTATCCCAAATATACCACCATGCAACTAAGGAAAGAATAGTCTTTTTCACAGCATAATGGTGAAAAATTCACAGATAAATTTTTAAGCCAAACATAGTACATGTCTATAATCACTATACTTGGGCAGATAAAGGGAGGACTGCCTCAAATTTAATATCAGCCTGGGGTACAAAGCGAGTTCAAGGCCAGCCCCAACTGGACAGTAAAACCCTATATCAGTAAGACAAAAAAAAGCCGGGTGTGGTGGTGCATGCCTGTAATCCCAGCACTTGGGAGGCTGAGGCAGGAGGATTGTTGTGAATTGGAGACCAGCCTGAGTTACAAAGTAAGCTTAAGGCCAGCCTGAACTGCATAATGAGACCCTTTCTCAAAAAGACAAAAAAAAAAAAAGATGGGGTGGAGCAAGGGTCTATGTAGTTCAGGCTGACCTTGAACTCACATTGATGCTCCTGCCTCAGCCTTCTCAATATTGGGAGTAGAAGCACATATTTCCAATAATGTTGCATAAAATTTCTGTAATTTTCTCACCCCACCTCTCACCCCTTGAATCTGTGTTTGGCCTTCCCATTGAACTATATTCTCAGACTTTTTTTTTTTTTAAATTATGAAGCAGAGTCTCATCAGGTGGCCACATTGCCTAGGCTTGGTTTAAACTTGTAATCCTGCTTTAAACGGCATGCCCAGCTAGAAGATAAAATTTTTAACAATTAGTAATAGCATGTGGGTATTGCTCAGTGGTCGGGCACACAAGACCCTGAGTTCAATTTCCAATATTAAAAAAGCAAGCACAAACATGAGAGATAATATGCAACTATAAACTGTCACCATTCAATAAAAATGTTTAAAAATGAAATACTCTAGGGCCAGGAAAACAGCTCAGTAGAATAAATGCTTGCCTCGTAAACACAAGGTCCTGAGTTCAATCCCTGGTACCGCAAAAAAATAAAGATGGAATACTCTGATATAAAATTCCAAAGACAATTACTAGTGTTGCATTAATGTCTAGTCTTATTACTGGTGTATCACTGATTTTCACCAGGGAGCCCCAGCAGCTCCAATTACAGCATCAAGAGAAATTATAAATGACATAGGGAATACATCCTCATAATTCACAAAGGAAGATTACCTTCAGCTTCTTACTGGCATGTGAGGGGATATCATATAACCAGTAATTATTTTTAATTTAATCTAACATGTAAATATAATTGTTCATCCACCAAAACAGATTTTCTCCTAATAAAGACCTATTATAGAGCTACACATGGACCCACACCATCAATCCCAAAACTCTTCAAAAAACTAAAGCAGAAAAAAAAAACTAAAGCAGGATTAAAAATTTAAACCAAGGGGAGATAGCTCAGTGGAATAACCGCTTCTCTGGCAAGCACAATAAGCCTGAGTTCAATCCCCGGTTCCGCCAAAAAAAAAAAGGTTAAAAAAATTTAAACCAAGCCTAGGCAATGTGGCCACCTGATGAGACTCTGCTTCATAATTTAAAAAAAAAAAAAGTCTGAGAATATAGTTCAATGGGAAGGCCAAACACAGATTCAAGGGGTGAGAGGTGGGGTGAGAAAATTAGAAATTTTATGCAACGTTATTGGAAATGTTATTTCACATAGTAATAGCAAGAAGAAAAAATCTTCCAACTTAAGACCAAATCTCATGTGTACATTTTATTAGTTCTCTCAACAAATTTCCTGAGACTGGGCGTGGTGATACACACCTGTAATCTCAGCTCTTGGGAGGCTATAAACAGGTGGATCACTATGAGTCTCATCTAGTAGTGAGACCTTGAACACCCTGTAGACCTTGAACACCCTTCAAAAAAAAAAAAAATTCCTAAAAAATGCAAATATTTAAAACTTATTTGGAAAAAAAAACTTGTAAGATTTTGTTGCTTTTTTTCAATACTAGGGTTTGAATCCAGGGCCTCTCACATAAGCCAAGCATGTCAGCACTGATTTACATCTCCAGCACTTGCTTTTTTTTTTTTTTTTTTTTTTTGTCTTTTTGAGACAGGGTCTCACTATGCAGTTCAGGCTGGCCTTAAGCTCACTTTGCAACTCAGGCTGTTTTTTTTTTTTTTTAATAGTACTGAAGACTAACTCTGTCTTCTCACTGAACTACACTATCAACACTTTTTTACTCTGAAACAGGATATTAGTAAATTGTTCAATTCCCTGGGCTGCGTTCTAATTTGTAATCCTGTCTTGGCCTCCCAGAGGGCTGAGATTACAGGTTTGTGCCCTATACTTACCCTAGACACATTAAAAAAAAGTTGGTAAAGAGTATGCCTAGCACATGTAAGGCTCTCAGTTCCACCTTCAACAACAACAAGAAAAAGATAAACACACCATAAACATATGACTCTGACTTGCCAACTGCTCTTCTGGACATTTATCCCACAGAACTTAAAACTTGCAGTTACAAAAAAACCAAATTACAACTGTGTAATCACTATGGAAATCAGAGTGAAGATTCCTCAAAAAACTAGCAGAAAAGGTCCCATTTGACCCAGATAATTCCCTGCTGGTTATCTTCATGGAAGAATTAAAAGCATCATACATGCCGGGCATGGTGGCACATGCCTGTAATCCCAGCACTAGGGAGGCTGAGGCAGGAGGATTGTTGTGAGTTCGAGACCAGCCTGAGCTACAAAGTGAGCTTAAGGCCAGCCTGAACTGCATAGTGAGACCCTGTCTCAAAAAAAAAAAAAAAAAAAAAAGCATCATACCACAGCATATATGCACACTCACGTTTATAGCAGTAGTTTACAATGTTGTCAACACCCAAATGCCGATCAGCCAAGGAATAAAGATGTGGGGTTTTTACACAGTGGAGTGCTACTCTGCCATAAAGAAGGATAAGTCTGAGACATTCCTAAACAGATGCACTTGAGACCATATAATTAAGTACAATAAATGGAACACAGGTATAAATACTACATTGTTTCTCTGGTGTGAAAAACCGAAAAAGTGTAAACAAGGACCAAAATATATATTAGTTATTGTGAAATAGGAAGAAATTGTTCAAATGGGGGGGATGGGAGAGGAAGGAATGGGAAAGAGAAAAATATAAAAAAGAAAAAATGGCAGAGGTGGTGATGCATCTGTAATCCTAGCACTCAAGAGGTTAAGGCAGGAATAATTGATGCCAAGTTTGAGGCTGATCTGATAGGAGAATAGAAATAAAAATGAATCAATTTATATCATGTACAGGCAGAAATCCTTTTTTTTTTTTTGCAGAACCAGGAATTGAACTCAGGCGCTTGCACTTGCCAGGGAAGCGCTTATTCCACTGAGCCATCTCCCCGACCCCAGGTACAAATTCTATGTGATGAAAGTGATAGTTATCTGGATCTAAAATGTACCAACAGGGCCAGTGAGATAGCTCAGTGGTCTATAGCACCTGCTTAGGCAAGCTTAGGCAGCCACAGGGGACCACAGTTCAATCACCAGCACTGCGTGCTAGATCTGCCTTCAGGATGGGGAGGGGAGCACACAACAATAAAATGTACCAATAGAAAATGGGGTGTGGTAGCTTGTGCCTGCAATCCCAGGGCTTGGGAGGCTGAAAACAGGATTACTACTAGACCCATCTATGTACTGAGACCCTGAAGACTATGTACTAAATACCAAAAAAGTACCAATAGGCTGGGGAGATAACTCCATGGCTTAAGTGGCTGCCTGGCAAGCATAAAGTCCTGAGTTCGAGCCCCTATACCAAAAAATAAAAAAGAAAATGTACCAATGATTTTAAAAATAGGCTTTTTTAAAAGCCTAGACTTTAACTCAATATGAAAGCACTAGGTTCAATCCCAAATACTGCAAAAAATAAAAATAATAAAGGAGTAATTATTGTCAAAAACTTTAATGAATCACCAGGGAATTACGTACACTAAGAAAAAAAAAGCCAATCCCAAAAGGTTATGTTTATATCGTTTACATAACTATTTTTCATATATATGCAATTAAGGGGATCAAACTCAGGTCTTCCCATATATTAAGCAAGCACTCTACCAAACAGCCTTTTAATCCTTATAGATGCTTTTCTTTGTGTTTGTTCAGTGATGCTAGGGACTGAATGCTTTACTTTTTTTTTTTAATGTATTTGGTACAGGTTGTCACTACATGGCTCTAACTCAGTGGTCCTCCTGTTTCAGCCTCCCCAGTGCTGGAATTACAGGCATGTACCACTGCCACCAAGCCCAAGCTTGGTGGCTTGCTCAGTGCACCCAGGGTGAGGCCAGTACACATGTGGTAATAAAGATCGAAGCCAGGTCCTTGCACTTGCCTAGGAAGGCACTTAAGACTGCTGAGCTCTCTCTGCAGCCCAAGGACTGAATGCTTTCACAAAGTTAAAGCATTTAACAAATGCTTCCTGCTGGGTCTGGTGGCACATGCCTGTAATCCCAGCACTTGGGAGGCTGAGGCAGGAGGATTATTGTGAGTTCAAGCCCAGCCTGAGCTACAAAGTGAGCCCAGCCTGAACTGCATAATGAGACCCTGTCTCAAAAAGACAAAAAAAAAAAAAAAAAAATGCTTCCTATCTCTAAGATCATTTAACAAAGTTTCAGAAATGAATGTTAAAACCACAACCAGAAAGAAAAATAGGCTCTCCTTTACATGAATTCCTCTAAAAACCAGTAATAAAAAATGAAACGTTGTATGACAAAGGACAACTAGCAAAAAGCACAATGTAATAAAGTTATACCACTTAGTAGTTGGCTACTCAAGTACTACTGATATATTCTAGTTATGACACAAAAAATGGAACACATTACCAAGAATTAAAGCAAAAATGGTAGGGTTGGCAAGATAGCTCAGAGGAGTAAAGCACCTACTTAGGCAAGGACAGGGATGGTGGTTTGCTATCTCCCACCCTGCCCCCAGCCCCGGGGGCTGGGCCAGCCATCAGACATGGTAGCCCATGCCTATAATCCCAGCACTGGGAAGGCTAAAAGTAGGAGTCCAAACTGCATTGTGAGATCCTGCAACAACCAAATACATAAAAAAAAGAAAGCAAATTCAGTGATACTATATATCAAATGAGCAAAAGAAGTTTGAAAGAACAATACTTCAAAGACATTTTCCTCAAATTCACAATTTAGTCTTTCAAATGTACACTTTCAGCTAGGCATGGTGGCACATGCCTGTAATCCCAGAATTTGGGGGGACTGAGGCAGGATGATCGTTATGAATTTGAGTCCAGTCTGGGCTGCATAGCAAAAATAAATAAAAGACAAAATATGTACATTTTGACACAGTAACAAGCATTGCTTACTGAACACCTATATCAAGGATAGCACTGTGCTCCTTGCCTCAGATTAATTGCTTATTTATGACTCTGTGGCTCAGGATAGCCTGAACTCCTGGGCTCAAGCAATCTTCTTAACTCAAAGTGTACATAGCATCCGGGTCATGTAAATTATCTTGTTGCATCTTCTCAACAACTATGCAAGTAAAGTACTATTCTCAATTTCATTATGAGGAATTGGGTCTCAGGGAGCAAGGACTTTCTCCAACTAAATAGGTAGTACAGTATACAGAGAAAATATTGAAGCTAGAAATAATCCCACATGCCTGTACATTCAAACTACTTAGGAGGTTGAGACAGGAAGACTGCACAAGAACTGGCATACTGAGGCCAGCCTGGGGAACAGAGATCCTATCTCAAAATGGGGAGGGAGAAAAAAAAAAAAAGACCCTGAATTTGGATTTTGTGAGGAAAACATGAAGAGTGAAACAATGAAGATACAACTTAATTTCTCTTTTTTTTTTTTTTTTTTTTTTTTTGATGGAACTAGGGATTGAACTCAGGCTCTTGCATTTGCCAGGCAAGCGCTTATTCTACTGAGCTATCTCCCCAGGCCCTAATTTCTCATTTTGGATCTAGGAATAATTTTATATAGTAAAAGCTGTGATATGTACATGTAACCACCCACTCCCTAGATGACTGTGAACTGCATGAAATATAAACAAATACTAATAAAAAAAGAAGGAAAAAAATTATATGGGAGATAGAGCCAAAGATTAAAAATTGGTAATAAATGCTTTTTTAGAACAAAAATGGGAATCTGTATAATGTAGTAAAAAAATAAATACGCAATGCCATACAGACTCAATTTATACTTTTTCTCTCCTGATAACCCCCATCCCTACTACAGGATTATAAATTTCTTGCACATATCTGCTCAAATTAAAATAACCATTTTAGCCATGCCTTGTTCCACATTTCCAAAGTATTACATATGTACTACCTACTAAACCACTTAGAATTTTGTATTGCCATTGTTTATACTTATCTTAACCTCACTGAGTGCTCGCTTTGGCAACACACATACTAAAATATTAACCTCACTGAGAAGTTCCTTAAGAGCACTTTATTAATAGCAAAAAAAAAAAAAGAAATGGAAACAAAATTTTTGTAAATAGAGGGGAAAAGGGGCTAAGGGGAGGGGAATAGGGGAAAAAAGATATCAAGTACAGATACAACTTCCTATGATGAATATTATCACTATGTGTAACTAGAAAGGTACCAATTAAAAAAAAAAAAGTGCACTCATTTTGAAACAAAATCTCACTAAATTGCCCCAGCTAGCCCAGATCTTGCATTCCTCCTTCTTCAGCCTGTCCCCCCACCTTTTTTTTAGTACCGGGAATCAAACTCAGGACCTTGTGCCTGCCAGGCAGGCACTGTGCCACTGTGTCCCGCCCCCACCTGGTGCTTTCAGCCACTAGAGTACCTGGGATTATGGTTGTTTACCATGCCCAGCTCTTTTTTAGAAAAAAATACTAGCAGCATCTAGTAAAGTAGAGGGATTCCAATCTGCTTTATTTATTTTACTTTTTTATTTCTGGCAGAAGCGGGGATTGAACTCAGGTCCTTGTACTTGCTAGGGAAGCGCTTACTCCACTGAGCCATCTCCCCAGCCCCCCAATGTGCTTTAATCACATATATGAACCTGTGACTCCAAGGTTTCCACCCCAAGGACAAGTGGGGAGCATATCATCATTAACAAAGAAGAAACATGCTTGCCAATAAAATAGCTAGGTTCACTCAGTAGGCTGAGTAAGGCAGGAGAACCACTAAGAGTTTGAACTAAATAATGAGAACTAAACAAAAACAACAAAAAGTACAAATTGTTAAAAATATTACATTTAAGAGAAACTTAGTCAAGGTAGAAGAGAAACTCAGTAACCAATTTTTTGGTCTAAGTTCAGAGGGAGACTATTTCATACCGTAGAAAAGCAATAAGATGGATTAATAAAAGCAAACAATACCATACAAAAAAAAAAAAAGAAGAAAATAAACAAGAAGTGAAAAAAATGACAACCAGCCAGGCATGATGTAACATGCCTGTAATCTCAGTACTCAGGAAGCTGAGGCAGGAGGATCGCTGCAAGTACAAGACCAGCCTGGGCTACAAAGTGAGATCACAGAGCCTGCATAGCAGGACCCTATCTCAAAAAGACAAAATAAAGACAAGAACAGAGAATTGCTAGGATGGTACAGGAGAGAACCTGTGAGAAATAGTTTTGTCTAATACACCAAGATTTTAACATTGGACAACTATAATTGTCTTTTTCATTCCTCAAATCCAAGATCTAATCTGGTTCCAACAATCCCAACAGTGCTACCAATTTTCCCCATTGAAACACTGTACTCCTTTACACTAATGACCTCTCTTGCTAGCTTCAACTCCAGGCCTTCACCGAGTTACATCACTCCCCCATCCTTTTTAAATTTTTTTGAGATGGTTTCACTAAACTGTCCAGGATGGGCTTGAATTTATTACCCTACCTCAACTACATAGTGTTAGGATTACAACACAAGCCACCATGCCTGGCTAAGTCGAAGTCTCATTACTATTCTAAGAAATTCCAACCTCTTTACCAGGTCTCTATAGTCTCCTCCAAAGTCTTCCACACATATATTTCATATTTTCTTCCCGCTAAAATTGCTCATTGGACCTTACTTCTATCACAAGAATACAAAATGCAATCTAAATTTCTTTTTTTTTTTTTTTTTTTTTGTAGTACCGGGGATTGAACTTAGGACCCTATGCTTGCCATTCAAGCCTTTTAATTTTTTTTTTTTTGGCGGAACCACGGATTGAACTCAGGCCCTTGTGCTTACCAGGGAAGCACTTATTACACTGAGCCATTTCCCCGGGCCCGCAAGCCCTTATTCTTCTGAGCTATCTCCCTAAACCCCTCAATCTGAATTTTTAGGGCCTTATTACTCGGAAAAGGCACATCCGTTGTATATCATCAACCCCCCAAGTGCGCTCTAAAACTGCCCTGTTCATAATCTAAACAACTAATTTAAAGGCAACACTATGCAATACAAAAATTCCTATTATAAAAGAAATCCTGTTCATTTAATTCTCCAATATAGACCCTGTCTCAAAAAATAAATTTAATTTAAAATAGAGGGCCACTTGTGGTGGCATACACTTATAATCGCAGCACTCAGGAGGCTGAGGCAGGAGACTGCTGTGAGTTCAGGCCAGCCTGGGCTACATAATGAGTTCAAGGCCAGCCTGCACTACAGAAAAAGATCCTGTCTCAAAAAAAAGAAAGAAAAAAGTAGTATTATTAACAATAATAATATTACACACAGAATAAAATCAACATTTGCTAAGGATTTTCTAAATTTCTGCCCCAAACATTAGGAGTTTTACATGCAGACCAATAATTTACATTAATTAGGAACAAGAGCTGGTAAGATATCAGCAGACTAAGTGCTGAGCCGGGTCCAGGTGTGGTGGTACATGCCTGTAAACCCAGCACTGGGGAGGCTAAAAACAGGAGGATCACTATGAGTCCGGAGCTGCAGATTGAGACCCTGTACCAAATACATTAAAATAAATAGGAACAATCTGAATAGATCATTACCATGAATACACAGAACATTTTATTGCTTTTTGTTTTTTGTTGAGACAGGGTCTCATTATGTGAGACCTGCATAGCAGGACCCTGTCTCGAAAGCTCTTGAGTTTATCATCCTATCAGCTCAGACTCTAAAGTACTGAGATTGCAGGAGTACTTCAAAAGATTAGAGGAAAGGGACCCAGAACTCTTGCACTGAGTTATATGTCCAGCCCTTTTTTATTTATTTTGAGACAAGGGTCCCACTAAGACACTAAATCATCCATGCAAGGCTAATTTTCTGATCCTCCTGCCTTACCTTCAGTGTTGGATTCTAGACTGGTACCACTACACTTTGCCAAGATTTTTTTTTTAATTATATCTTTCCATGCAGGAGATATTGCTCACTGGAAAGCACAATGGCAAACACCTTCCTGGCAAGCAGCAAAGCCTAGTTGGATTCCCTGGGCCTGCCCCCAGCGCGTGCTGAGACTGCAATTGAGACTAGGCGGGTGTGGTAGCCAGCTCTGGAAGGCTGTAAACAGGCGGATCACAACAATCCGACCTAGTAGTGAGACCCTGAACACCCTGCAGACCCTTCCTTAAAATACAAAAAAAAAAAAAAATTACCACATTAGACATACAATCTATAGGCCACAGGATCCAAGATCTGTTTTTAACCAATGCTTTAGTAACATTTATTTGCTATGATATATCAAAGGTTTACATTTCTATTTGCATGCTTCTGGGGACATCCTTGGATTCAAATTTACATGTGAAGCCAGGCACGGTGGCACATGCCTATAATTCTAGCATTTGGTAGGCTGGGATAAGAGGAATGCAGGAGTTGAAGGCAGCCTGTACTATAAGCCCCTTTCTCAAAAAAATAAAAATAAAAAAATAATTTATAAGTAAAAACAAGGGCAAAAAGCTATGTACAACTAATTTCAAAATGAACTCAAAGAAATAGATGTCTTAACTAGGTTTTCCAAGCAGTCTAACCACTTTAAAACATCTAGGAAATTACAAACTCAAGCTAATCACCAAGCAATTTCTCAGAAATCTACAACTGCCAAGGAACCAGAATATTAAAGCAGATGTAAGAAATGAACCAACACCAGCACTCAGGAGGCTGAGGCAGGAGGATTGTTGCGAGTTCGAAACCAGCCTGAGCTACAAAGTGAGCTTAAGGCCAGCCTGAACTACATAGTGAGACCCTGTCTCAAAATGGCAAAAAAAAAAAAAAAAAAATGAACCAACAAAAAAAAAAAGCGACACACCCACATTCTTCCTCTGTAACTTTAAGAGCAGGGATATGTAGGAGAATAAATGTTTAATACACATAAATCAATTTTGACATTTTTAAAATTTTCATTTATCAAATCCTTACATAATACTCCCAATGCATTTGTTGCCCCACAGAATAAGTCAATCCTCTGCAGTGACATTACCAATGACCACAACAATGTGGTACCCCCCCAAACAAAATCAGTACCTAGCTAGGACTGGTAATATACACCTTTAATCTCAGCACTTCACTCAGGAGGCTGAGGCAGGATAGCCAAGAGCTTGAGGTCAGCCTGGGCTACATAAGTGAATTTGAGACCAGCCTAACCTACAGAGCAAAACCCCATTTCAAAACAACAACAACAACAACAACAAAAACGCAATCAGAATCAAATACTTGAAGCTGAAAGGTTTTTGTTTTGGGGTTTTTTTTTGGCATAACCAGGGACTGAACTCAGGCCCTCGATTTGCCAAGGAAGCGCTTATTCTACTGAGACATCTCCCCAGCCCCAGAAAGGTTTTTTGTTTTTTTTTATAAATCAAATACTTCTGGATTTTAGCAGAGAAAAAAAAACTTAAAAACCAACTGGTCATTTAGCTAACTAAGTCACACTCTGTATAAGTTCCAATAAAACGTTCATTATATACCTTTAGCAGTATCACACAGCGCTACTGAAAAGCACAAATTAAAACTTCTACATTTCTACTTGGGTCATCATACTTCAAAATTTAAAACTAGAAAAGATTAGAGACCCTACTAATGGTAGTTATTACCAAAAGCATACAATTCTGTGACTTTAACCAAACAATTCAGAAAAATTAACCCAATTTAAACAGATTTCCAAGAAAGCTTTCTCATCTTAAACTTTCAATCAATCTGTGCCCAAAATGTACTTCACTTGCAGCAACAGTCGCTCTCAACTAAAAAATAAGACATGCCAATGTGAAAACAGAACTGCAAATAACTAATTGGTTCATCTGTACTTAAACAAGTAGGCTGAAGCTTTTTGTTACTTTGAAAAATTAAACCTGAGCTCAAGCACTCTTAAAATTTTAACTTAGTTCTCAATGGAGATACTTGGGAAGGCTGAAAAGCACAAAACTCTTATAACTGATAAATTTAAAAATCAAATTAAAATAACACCCCAAAAGATTTTCATAGCTTTCAGCTGTGAACTGACAACCAAAAACAAAGTAGGTATGTTTTCTTTTAAGTGGCCTGTATATATACATTCATGTATATGCTTTAAGTTGTACCGAAAACTGCTTACAAATGGCAATTCCTGTGAAGTAGATGATGATGAAGTTCCAGGTAATTCTAGCATGTTTCCTAATGTACTGGTACGGGAGTCTGGATCATCCTGAAAAGATAAATTTATTGAATTTAATTGCTCTTCTATGGTAATGTTTGTATCTCCTAGTGAAAAGGGGGCTGGGAGAAGGGCTGCTTTTTCATTGCTGCCGTCCACTTCATCTCTTTGCTTATTTTTCTGTGTTTCAGTCTGAGGAGCTAATGGCAAGAATGGCGATTTGACTGCACCATGTCTACTCTCTGGTGTGCTGTCTTGTTCACTTCCCATGGCCACTTCTACATCATTCTCTGATTTAGGCTCATATTTGCAGGTGGCATTGGTCTGAGTGTCCTCAGAGATCTCCTCTATACTGTCATCGTCTGTGACTGGCTGTTCTGGGTCCATTTCAGAATCTACATCTGCATCGTCCACACAAGTAAAATTCTCAAAGTGCAGAAAGCCATTCTTGATAGTCTTTGTTACTTTTAACTGGAGTTCAGGGGAGTTATTACAAGAGGGTTCCTGTTTCATAGCAAGTGCTGTTGGACCACCAGGACTCAAGGAAGTGCAAACAATTGGCGACTGAGCTCTTGAATCACTTTTTTCAGGGTCTTGAAAGGATTCTGATCCATCAGCAGACCCATTTAAATATTCTACATTGATCATGGAGGCCAAATCCTGTAGTCTCCGCAGTGGAATGTAACAAGATGGAGAATCTTGTCCATAAGCATTTTGGGATGTTCCACTAGCAGTCGATAACTGCATAGTACACCCATTAAGTGGCTCAGAAAAATTGGATTGACCATTACCGAAAGGGCTGTCCTTGTCTTCAGGGGCATCTAAATTCACTGGATTGGAAAAAGGCAGCAGACAGTTTCTTCTAGACAGTTCACAGGTCTGATCCATCCTGGGGCGGCATCAACCTGGAATCCAAAAACACAGCAATTAATCTAAATTAATAGGCCAGCTGACTTGTCTCTTCAAAATGGCAGCCACTTCTCAAGGCCTAGTGGCCTCTATGCCATTCTGCTGCACTTCCAAGGACGAAAAAAGTTCTCCTGACTGACGATGGAAAAATGGCTTCAGAGAGCACCATCTTTCCGAAGCTAAGCAAATCCTGCCACATGGAAACAGCCCGGATTTTTCCTGCACTGCAGACGGGTGGACACTTGGGCTCTAGTAAAAATTAAATTTCTTTGGCAGTCAAAATTTCCGAATCTCAAAACAAGAATTCTCCTAGTCCTCCCCTGCCTGGTGTCCACTGGCCGGACTTCTTGAAGGGAGGGGGCTGCAGGGTTTCAGGGGGGCTTCTGGGCGCTGCACAAAAAGGTACCCCTCCCTCCTTCCTGGCTCGCTCGGGCGCAGCGGTCACAATAGCGCTGCACTCTGCGCCCAGCCGTCGCCGGAGCCTTGTAGCGGCCGTGCGCAGGCCGCAGGCGAGACGACGGAGGCGAGTGCACCCCGAATCTTGCCTTGTTGACTGCACGCTTATTCGGTCCGCAGCTGCATGGTCCACAGAACCGGACGCGGCCGGCATAGAAACCCAGGTGGCTGGAGAAGCCCAGTCAGGGTAGCAGCAGCTGCTACAGCTTGACAAACATGGCTGCTGCCGACGCCGCCGCCGCCTGCCCGGGCCGTACTGCTTCCCGCAGCCGCGCACCTCCCAGCCGTGCCGATCGCACTCATCAATATTCAACAGCAAGCAAAGTTTGCTGCCCCCGCGGCCCCTAGTTGGCTACCTGAGGGGAGGCGGAGGCCGAGGTGCGCGCAGCTGAGCGACCAGCTCAGGGCAGGGGCCGAGCCGGGAGGAAGTTCTCAGCAGCCCGGCCAGCTAGGCCTAAGCCCGGCTAGTAGTGATGGAGGAGGGGGAAGGGGCCCCCGCTTGCAGCACCACCGGCCCCCAACCCTGCGCCGCGCCCGACCCTCACCCGAACCCCCTCACCTCAGAGCTACCACCATCTTCCCCGCCCGGACGCCTCCTCCCACCCCCTCGCACCGCCTGCCGCCCACCGCTCGCCGCCCACCGCCCACCCCAACGCACTAGTTACCGTGCCCCGTGCCCCCTCCCGGGCCAGCTGGGGGGAGGGGGTGACCCTCATTACACTGGGGCGCGAGCGAAACGGTGGGGAGAGAGCGGAGTCGCTCGCCGCACCCCCCTCCCCCAGCGTTTCTCTTCTGGTGAGTAGGTAGCGAGCGCGACCTGCCCCGGCCTATTCCGCCGCCGCCGCCGCCGCCGCCACCTCCTCCTTCTCACACCCCCACCGCGCGCGCCCCCGCGGCGGCGCGTGCGACCAAGCGCCTCGCGCCTGCCCGCGTGCAGCAGCTGGGGCCCTGAGTGCGCGCGCACCCCTTCCCCCACCGCGCGCGCGCTCCCTCGCCTCACTCTTCGGGGTTCAAGGCGGGTGAAGTCGGGCTTGCGAGCGCGCTGCCCAATCAGCCGAGCGGCCGCTGCCGCCCCCTCCACTCCCCCCGAGCGCCCGCTACGCGGCCCGGGCCTACGGGCCGGCCCGACTGCCCGGGCGGGGCCGGAGGCGAGCTCCCCAGGGGCCTCGCGCGACTCAGGCAGTCAGGGCCTGCGGGCGTCGTGGGTGGCATTCCAATCCCCTCACCTACCTCGGGGCGCAGCGTAGTCCCTGAGGCTGCGCACGGCTACAGCACCCTACCCGTCTCGAACCCCAACCCCAGCGGCACCTGGCCTGGCTGAGGCCCGTCTGACCGCCCTGCTCGGGCCCGCGTCAGTCCCGGCCTCCATCTTAGGTTACAGCCCAGGCTCCCCATTCACTGGGCACCTGCCCTCGGCCCGCTCGTTTCGGCCCGAGGCCAAGGCAGACCTCTTCCTGCCGTAGGGCTCACCTGGGGGCTGGGGCTGGGTCTTCGAGGCCTCAGACCCCGAGCAGGCGCAGCGGCAGGTGAACCCCCTGCTCGGCCGCACCCCAAACCCACACCACTACCACAGACCTAGCTAAGCAGGAAACAAAATGGAGGCAGCATCTCGGGTCTGCCTCCTCGAGCCAAGCCTGTGCAGCCCCAGGGCTCCCTCCTGCCGCAGGCTCGACGCCCGCGAGGCAGGGGGCTGTCTCCTCCTAGGGGCCGCGGGAGGCGGCCCTCAAGCAACGCAGAAAGGCCAGGCACTCGGTCCAGGGGTCCCCACAACCCCTCACCCACCACCCCACTTCTCCTCCCCTCCCCCTGTTCCTCTCCTCCCCCTGCCCAGCAGTGCGGGGTGAGCGGCTGGGGGAGCCGGGTCGGGTTACCCGCCCGGGCATTGCCCGCCCGGCTGTGGCCTCTGCGGAGGTAAGAGGCCCTGCGACCTCAATGCTGAGCCCACCCCGGACCCGAGGCTGACTGCAGCCTAACAGCGCGCTCGCACCTCGGCCTGCAGCCGTGCGGCCCCCGCCGAGCGAGGCCAAGTCTCCACCCGGCGTTCCCGAGCTACCCTCGGGGCCCAGGGGTCCTCGCTGCCTCGGGCGGAGCAGTGGGGAGAGCTCGGGGGAGGGGTGCACTAATCCCTGCGCCGCCTCCCGCGCCCAGTCTGGGTCTGGGCCTGGCACTGGGGCTCGGGCCGCTGGCGCTGACGGGCGTGGGTAGGTGCGTGCGCGCCGGGCTGGGGGCCGGGAGGGGCCGCGCCTTGCATAGCGGACGCTGCAGTTCTCCGCACCCAGGCAGATGGCCCTCTCGTGCCACCGCAGCCCCGCGCAGGCCGCCAGCTCTGCGGTCTGGCTCCCGGGAAGCGCGCGCCTCGTCCTTGCGGGACAGCCATCTGGACACCGGCGGAACTGTACGAGGCCCCGCCAAGCCTGCAGGCGCAACCCCTGGCCAGGGGCTCTCTGCTATGGGCTCCCAGGACCTCACGGCCTGCATCCAGGATCGGGCCCCGCAGCACCGACCAAGCGTGGTCATGGCGCGTCCATGCCTGAAAGACTGTGGAAGGACCGGTTCGGGAACCCAAGTCGGGTCTGATCCGGCGACTTGAGCCCCGAACAGGCTCTTCTCCCAGCTGGAACCCAGTTGCCTCCTGAGCTTGCTCTCCAGCCAGAAGCTCACCCCTGGAGCTACTTGGTCCCTAGAGCGCTAAACTCATTCTCGCCGTTGAAAGAAGCCACAATGTTCCGCCATAAATTTTTCCGCCTCCTCCAGAAAGCCTCCTGTGATTACCTTTGAAGTTCACTCCATCTCAGCTGAGGGCGCCGCCCTCGAGGGCCACGTGATTCCCATTCCTCTCAGGGCTTGGTAAATGTTCGTAGTTATTGCCCCAGTGGAGCGTTTACCCGGCCCTCTGTTAATCAGAGCCCACCAGGGAGAAAGGCCACTTTTGGGTGTTGCCTTGCATGGTGTCAGTACTGAGCTAGCTAAACTCCATCTTCTCCTGGATGTCACCTGTCCCCAGCAGGCAGGCAGTATATGCCACGAGTCTTTGGATGTACAAGAGCCACAGTGGAATATTGAGTCTCACAAGTAAACAAGCCCTTAGCACAACTTGAGCAAGTGCTGAGATGCCTACCCTGCCTAAAAAACAAACAAACAAACAAAAACCCAGCAAGTAGGCTTTACTAGAGGAAAAGCTCCCCCTGGAACTGGGTGTCGAGAGCCCGCTGGAGGGCTCCTCTTTAAAAGATTCAGGTATCCTGAAGAATCTCAGCTGTGGAGTTAGTTGGCAGCTTTCTTTGTGCTAGAACCAAAGAGGAGCTGGGTTTACACCTCAGGGTGGGAACCAGCCCTTGGTTCCACGGAGTCACTGAAGCTAAACTCTTCTGGGCAATTCAATGAGAAAGTTCTAACTGGTTTCTCCACACCTAATCATTTGAGACAATTGTTTCTGGCTGACAATTATCCCTCTGCCAATAGCCCCAATTCATCAAGCCAACCCCCCTCCCTGCCTTAACCCACTGAAAGACCGGGATCTGCCACCATGTAGCCTTGAGCAAGTCCATTAACAGCCCTCACCTCAGTTTCCTCACTTGTGTCTTCCATGGCACCTGGCAGCTTTTAAGACAAAGTGGGTGAAGTACTAGGAATTGACACTTAACCACTTATAGACTAAGCACTTAATGAATGCTAAATGTAATTCATTACTTCTTTCATCAACCATTTCCGGCATTGCAGGCAGTGTGCTGGGTACTAAGGAAGCAGAGGATGAAATGTTTGCATCAGGGAACCTTCAGGAAGGCAATTTAATAAAGGTGTTGAGATGCCTGGTGTCTGCACATCATCCTCCAGGTACTCTTCTCTCTGACCTCCTAATCTCCTGGAAGAGAAGTGGAGGTCAAAGGGAGATTGGTAGCTGAGGAACTGGTTACTAAGCCAGGGGGATAAACCTGGGGGAAAAGACTGGATAGAACCCCAGGGTTCTATCTGAGACTTCCCTAGGTGACACCTGAGGCCCTACCTGCCTCTTGCAGTAAACTTAGCCACACACAAAGGCTTCAGCCCCAAAAGCCATTTCTGCAGCTTTTCCATGCAGTGGGCCCTGGCCAAGCTTCCCATGTATCCCAGTACCAGAACAAAGCTGCCCACAGGTCCCTATACTCTCATAAGCATACTAATTCTTAAAGAAGGGGAAGAAATGGTAAGGCTAAGTCTTTGTAGGTTAGAACACTAGGGTATATACCGAAGTCTTTTCTGACCAGTTACCTCAACTAAAGGACATTGGCATTTTTTGTTGTTATTTTTCAGATGTTTCACTATGTACCCTGTCTTAGACTTAAACTTGCCATGTAGCTAGCCCAGATGGGCCTTAAACTTGAGATTCTCCTGCCTCAGCCTCCCAAATGCTGGAATTACAAGCATACGCCATCACATCCAGATCCCCATGAACTTTTTGGGCCCTGTACCTCCCATCTTAAAATAGAAATAAGAATCAAATACTTGCCGAGCTTAACAGCTGGACATTTAACATGTGTTTGTTCCTTTAACCATTACTAATCCTGTAAAAAAACTGAAATCTAAAAAAAAATTTTTTTTAAATATTTTTGGATTCAGGGTCTCAATTTGTAGCCCAGGCTGGGCTTTAAACTCACTAGGTAGTCTCAACTGGCTCTGTTTTGTTTTTTTTTTTTGGGGGGGGGGATACCAGGGATTTAACTCAGGACCTTGTGCTTGGCAGGCAAGCACTTATTCCACTGAGCTATCTCCCTGGCCCCTTCAACTGGCTCTGAATTCTCAACAGTCCTGCCTCAGCCTCTTGAGTGCTGGGATTACAAGCATTCTACCACAATCAATTTATAAAATAAAAAAACAAAAAATGAAGCCCCTATGCAAAATCTCAAAGCCTTGGCTCTTACCTGGTATGATAGGCCTTCCAACTTTCTTTTATTTTCTTTACTTTCTTCTTTCTTTGAGACATGGTCAGGCTGGCCTTGAACTCACAGCCTCTTGCTGTGGCCTCTTGCTGTGGCCTCTTGCCTCAGCCTCCCAAGTGCTGGGATTACAAGCATGTGCACCACACCTGTCATATCCTTTGTTCTTAGTTTATACACCCTATAGACACAATGAAAAGCCCAGGGTGCTGTCATAGGAGGTCAAGAATTTGAATGCCAGGCAAACTAAGCTTAGCCTTAGTTTCCTCATCTATGAATCATGGATTCCTCATCTACTGGAATAGATGATACCTGTTGAGATATTTGGCCAGTGTACAGTGACTTCTTTCCTCAAAATTACTCCTTTTTGTTTTTTGGGAGTTTATTTTATTTTTTTTACAGTACCAGGGGTAGAACTCAGGACCTTGTGCTTGCCAGGCAAGCACTTATTCTACTGAGCTATCTCCCTGGCCCCAAACAATTTTTTGAACCAGGTGTGGTGGCATACGCCTATAATTTCAGCCCTCAGGAGGCTAAGGCAGAAAGAGTATTGTTCAAGACTAGTCTGGGCCACAAAGTGAGCTCAAGGCCAGCCTGAACTGCTTAGTAGGACCCAGTCTCAAAAAAAGAAAAAACAAAACAAAACAAAACAAAACAAAACCTACCCCTTTTTTATTCATTAAACAGATACAAAAGAACTCAAAAATTTTAAAAAGTAAGCAGATGCAGAGGCCAGGGAGATAGCTCAGTAGATAAGTGCTTGCCTGGCAAATGCAAGGGCTTGAGTTCAAGCCCCAGTTCCACCAAATTAAAAAAAAAAAAAATTAAACAGATACAGAACTCCCTCTTAGAGCTTTGTGGAGACTACTAATAAAATAGAGAGCTCAGCCTAGGTGAGGTAATACATGCCAGTAGTCCCAGCCCTCTGAGAGGCTGAAGCAAGATTGTAAATTTGAACTCAGCCTGGCAATTTAGAGAGAACCGATCTCAAAATTAAGATAATAAAAGAGGTGGTAGGGATATAACTCAGACCTAGAGCTCAGTGCTAAAAGTGCTGTGAGAATCTTACACTGTTTCGGTTTGTCTCTAGGTGTCCCCCCAAAGCCTCATGCAGTCATGGGACAGAGTTCTAAAGTTTGTGATTAACTCATGATCCTTTGGATCATGGAGAGATCCTTTGGTCCTAGGAGAACTGGGAAAGGTTTTCAAAGCACTTCCTAGAGGAAATTATATCCAGAGGGAGTCCTGAAGAAGAAATAGTAGATTCCAGCGGAAGAGGCTGGAAAATACCAAGCTGTGGAGGAACTGACAAAATGTAAGTGTGGCTATAGAGCAAAAGTATGTGCCAGAGTAGGAGCTGAGGGCAAGAGACTGAGGAAGGACAAGCAAGACTACAGAAGCCTGACTGTGCGAGGCTTTGTTGATAAAGTTGAAGGATTTAGGCTTTATCTGAAAGGCAGTAGGGAGTCATGGGAGGCTAGGGAGCTGGATTATGACATGATTGCTTCTGTGCAGTAAAAAATTCCCTTTGCCAACAGAAGCCAGAAGGCATGGTTCCTCCCCTGGAAACAACCTGCCACGAAGCCCTACGCTACATCTCAGATGGGCCAGGATTGCCTTGTTTCAGTAATAGTTGTGGTGTACCCTCCTCCATACCAGCTACTCTCCAGAACATTTTCATGTGATCCTCCAAGGTGGGTACCATTCTTTTCCTCCAAATTCAGAGAAGAAGTGTGACTCACTCTAAGCTAAACTTCCAACCCTCAACTCACAAGTCAAGCTCTCCATTCCCACCAGACACGAGCAACTCTCCTTACTTGCTCTCTGAATCACAGTCCAGCATGGAGGCCTTCAGTAGTCCTTTCTGAGGAGTCCCCAAGTGGTTTCTTTACTCCCCTTGCCAAGGGAAGTATAACACCAGTCAGGTATGATAGCATATGACTATAATCCCAGCACTCTGGGAGATTAGGTAGGACCATCACAACCTTCAACCCAGTCTGGACAATGAAGCCACTTACTTAAGTCAGACCCTATTTCAAAAAGTTTAGGGGCTGGGAAGATAGCTCAGTAGAATAAGCACTTGCCTCGCAAGAGCCTGTTTTTAACTCCTAGTACCTGCCTCCCCAAAATTAAACAGCTGGATATGTAGCTTGGTGCAAAGAACTAGGGTTTGCCTGGTATTCAAATGAGAGGGGGAGGAAGATAGCTCAGTAATTCAATCCCTGGTTCCACAAAACAAGCAAACAGAGAAGGGGGGGAGGAGGGAAAAGGAGGGAAGGGAGGAGAGGAAGAGAGGAGGGAGACAGAGAGACAGAAAGACCTATATGAAACTCAGCAGTTGGGCCACTTACTAGGAAGTCCATATCCTCCCTTGAGCCTCAAAAATGGACTATTATTAAAATAAAATAGGTGAAATAAGCATAGCCTACTGTGCGGGGAGGCATCTGCCCCCAACCTATGGCTCTGGACTTTGGATTTTCTTGGTGCACCCTTGGCCTCCAGCCAAGCTCCTCTGAGTCTGGAAGCAGGTTCCTGCCAGGAGAGGGAGGTCTGTGTCAGGGAAAGGGCCTCCAGCCAGCAGCCCTGCCTGCAGAAGGGGCACCATTTTACAGTTCACTCACATTATCTCCCTTCAAAGGAGCATCAGATCCTGTTTAATGAAAGCAGAAGCTGAGAAGCAGTTTGTGAAAGATCTGCCCTGGCAAGTAGTGGAATAGTACAATTTATGCCCAGTAGTTGGGCATAAAAAAAAAAAAAGATCCTCTCTATGGAATATGTGGGCTCCTCAAAGGGGAATATCGACACAATAAGTACCAAAAAGGAGGTTAGTATTGGCATAGTGGCACATACTTACAATCCTAACACTCTGGGAAGCTGAGACAGGAGGGTTGTAAGTTTCAGCCCAACCTAGACATCTAGCCACTTTTTTTTTTTGTGGAACCAGGGATGGAACTCAGGACCCTGCACTTACCAGGTAAGCGCTTATTCTACTGAATTATCTCCCTGGCCCTCAGTGATAGAACTTTGCCTAGCATGTGAGAAGCAGTGGGTTTGATTTTTAGCATTGAAAAAGAGAGAGAGAAAAGTAATTTAGAGAAAATAAGCATATAACCTACTCCCACTTTCTTTCTTTCTTTTTTTTTTTTTTTTTTTTTT
>PVKA01030736.1:0-27003 GCA_004027165.1 Ctenomys sociabilis | reverse complement strand
CAGGAACATTGCCATGAGTTTAAAGATGGCCTGGCCTACATAGTGATTTCAAGGTCAGCCTGCATTATGTAGCAAGACCCTGACTCAAAACACCAAAGCCAATACGGAAATAAAACAGGAGCAAAATAACAACCGTAGCATAAAACATCACTTCTTTATCTTTCAGTCTTTTTAAGAAAGATAGTCAAATGTGTCATCACATCTGTATTTCTTCTGGAAGCACTGAGGCAGAATCTTTACATTTCTCGTATTTTATTTAGGCAGTCACATCTCTTGGTGCTTTTTATATCACATTGTCACATCCACTATTCTTGCATCACCTTTTCCCACTTGGTCTTGGTTTTTCTTCTTAAAAGAACCATTGCAATGCCCACAAATAGGCCAAGACAACCTCTGTTAATTTAATTGAAGTAATGAAATCACTTTTTTCCTTTACGAAAATTATTAATAGGGCTAATTAATTAGTGTCTCTGTTACTGTTCTCTCCTTACAGGAACAATACCTGACACTCAAAATGAGGGAAGGAAAGGTTTATTTAACTCACAGTTACTGGATGTTTTAAATTATACTTGGCTGGCACCAAAGCAGAGTGACACAGGGCAGAGAGAAACATTTCATGGTGGGGCCAACTATTGAGGGATAATTGTAAAGACTGAATAAGATAATTTAATTGTAGTGCTCAGTTCCCTTTAGAGCATACTAAAAATGAATTAATAAGAATTTTTATTTATTTTCTATGGGTGGAGAAAACTAGCCAAAACATATACTCTTTACGTTTTATTTAAAGCAAAATAACAGTAAGGATTTATTATAATGTTGCCTTGTTATTTAATATAAAAATCTATTTGTTGGAACACAACACCAAGTATTTTTCCTTAGTTATGACATATATATTAGGCATACATGAAAATAGAACATGAACTATCCCCATGGATCCACTGTCTTGTTCCAAAAATTATCAAGTAACTCAGTTTCCCCTTTGTACATTGAAATACACCCTGAGCTGTTCTTCAGATGTTATTTTGGTACAATTGGAGGCAGGTGGCTTGCACAGCCGTTCCTCTCCATTCAATGGTGACTAAGGCACCACTCCGAAAACTGCTCCTGCTGGTATTTGGGTGGCTGTGATCCCTGAGGCTGCGGATCGTGGGTGCTGACGGGAGACAGAATGGAGTCACCTGGAATCAGAGACATCAGACCAGGAAGGGTGCACCTGAGGCTGGAAGCATCTGACCTTTTAAATACTGGAAGCCTCAGTTACTGAGGGCTCCTCCACATCCTTCTATTTTCTGTTCCTTCTGCCTATTCCTGATATTATGGGACTATGAACGCCATCAGATTTAGCTACTCGCTACTTACTGTGAGGTATGTGCTTGGCAGTTCTTGCATGAGAGCCTGTCCCATACAGGAACTTGGCCATGTTATTATTCCCTTCAACTGTAATGAAGGTGCACAGAAGAAATTGGAATGAATGTTAAAATATACAATCCCAAGGTCTCCTTTGAAGAGTTATTTTCTATAAAGTTTTGCTATTTTTAGTAATTTGATGGGATTAAGTTACAGATCTGACAACAAAGAGATTTAGAAGATAACAAATCACACATTAGGAAAACTTTTTCACATCTACTATTGTTTTTCGACTAGAAATATTAAATATACCTACCATGTACTAAATTTGATAAAACTCCAAAATGCTTTTAAGTAATTTTTAAACAAAATTCAGATGTTTAATCCCTCTATTCAAACTTGTATCCAGACAAGTCTATTGAATAATCTATAATGTACTATCTTTGCACACAAACAACACATATAACAGTCTATTCTGTCATGAAAAGAGTTCTGAGCTAAATTATCACACCTAATGCAGTCAGCGCGATCCATGAATGTAAGATTGTTTTGGGAAATGGCATTATTGAAATCAGCATTGTTTGTGTATGTAATGCCTTACTCTCCCGGTATGATTTATTGTAAGTCTGATTATATTTCTTCAAGGACTTATTAGGGGCTTGTTTCATAAGTTTCCACATTTTGATTTGCTCAGTAAAGCAGTACAATGTGTGACGCATTTAAACAGAAATGGGCATGCATTTTTTCTTCTTTAGTATAATATTGTATTGATTTATTCTTTAAAACATTTTGAATACAAACTTAAACTACTTTATCTACTAATAGCTACCATTTTTCAATAACTAATACTGGTAAATTGATATACTGTGACATAAACATAATAACGAAATATCTAAGAAAATCTTAATCTATCATATGGGGTATATTTAAATATTTTTACATAGTTACAAATCTTCACATACTGTATATGAATATTGAGAATTACTAATTTATTCCAAAGTATACCTACTAAATCAAGACTGCTAACTGCAATTATTGTTGTTATATTTTTTCTAGCATCATTTTCCTTCATAATACAGAGTCAGTGATAAACTTTCAGAACTTTGAATAAAAATTTGAAGTTCTTACCTTCTTTACACATAGATTGTACAGTGTATAATATTATACATACTGTAATATATATAATACGAAGTATACAAGAATAAGATAAATGATCTATATATATTCTCAGTCACCTAGTTGAATCCACAAAATGTTTTCTCAACCTTCAGAAGAAGCAATTTTGTCTTTAGTCTGGAAAGAACTTGTTTGTTTATCTCTCTGTCTAAGACATTAGGTTCTACAATCACACATTCTTATGAATATTATTTATCAAGCTTTAGACCCACAAGTGCCAGTTTAGAGCTACTTTCTATAGCACAACATTCTGTCCTTTTATTACACTGAGTTGCTCTGCTAAACCATAACTCACTCTACATAGGCCAACATTGGTAGATAGTAACAATAACTATGGTTTTACAAAGCCCAGGAATATTTTATTTAATGGATACTGAGTATATAGTGTATACATTAAAACAAATCAGATCAAACATTTGTGTAATTGTTTCACAAATAAAGCAGAATACTGAAACAACTCATACCAAATTGCTTCTACTGTAGACTGACAGTTGAAAAAATCAGTGATAGTACCCGGCAATTGTGTCAGCACACAGGGGCTAAGATTGAAAGCTTCAGGGAGACACAGGGACAGCCTCACAGAGGAGATCAGACAAGGAGTGAATCATGAAGGATGCATAGAAGTTAATTGTACTGAGAAAATATGAAACAATTACCTGGTATAGCAAGAGAGCCAGACTTGCAAAGCTTTGGCCCCTGAGAGACTACGGAGAGAGGACAACTGTGAAAAGGTGAAATGGGCCTTGTTGTGTGGCCCTTTGATCAAGGAAGAAGCACAATGATAAATATCATACTGGTATTTGTGGTAGCAAAATACTATTAGATCTTATCTTTATCAATTAAGATTAAACCTCTATGATCATCATGATCAGAGCCTGGCTTAGAAGGAGATGTAGGTGGAATGATTACATTCTAAATAGATGCCATGGGCAAAATGGAAAAATCATCACAGTGCAGTAGCTTCTTGAATTGTAAGTTGTGAAGATTGTTAATAATAACAAATGGGTATCAGTCTCTAATTAGACATGTAGTAGTGGAAACTTGGAAGATCTCTCCGCTACTGACACTAATGGAGCTCAGGTCAGTAATAAAAAGGGTGAACTCTACCAGGAACAAATACTCAGCTTTTAAAATAATGCACAAGGATCATTATATCTAATTATAGTTTAATATTATAACTTAAAATTGTACTTTCCTAATGTCCCCAAAGATGTTTGATTTTTAAATTATTTTATTAGTTCATATATGCGCTGCACAATGATTTCTCTCATGGGGCATTAGAACATAGCACATCTTGATGTTTTTCATCTCTCACTCTGATTCTTTTTTTTCCTCTTTCCTACCTCTTGATCATCTTTTCTTTTCTTTTCTAAATGTATTTTCTGCAGGCTCTCACTATGGAGCTCGGACTCATAGTGATCCTCCTCCTTTCAGCCTCCCCAACACTGGGATATCAGGTGTGTGCCACCACACCCTGTTTTGTTGGCAGCTCACTGTGCCCTAGGGTGGAACCAGCATGGACCATGATTGAATCCCGATTCCTGTGCTTGTCTAAGGAGGCACTTAGTCTGCTGAGCTATCTCGCCAGCCCTAAAATTTTATTTCACTTAAAATTATGGTTTCAAGGTTCATCCATTTTCCTACAAAAGAAAAGTATTTATCCATCTTTCTGGTAGATTAGTACTCCACTGCGTATAAGCTCCATACTTTATTTGCTCACTTTATTAAAAAAACAAATGAGTCACTTCAAATTGCTTGTATGACTACAAGATTGTATCTTTAAGTCATTCACAAAGATTTTGAGGAGGAGAATAACTAGGTGAAATATAATTTCTATATTTCGTTTTTGAAGAATGATTGTATTTCTTCATACATTATTGTTATAGTTATTCCCACTAACAATATAAAAACATCTCTATTTACCCACAGCCTTACCTGAATTTGTTATTCAATTTCTTGATGACAGCTATCCATTCTGGGTTAAAATAGAATTTCAATGTTGTTTCAATTTTCATTTCTCCAGTGTTCTTACATATTGATTATTTTTCAAGCATTTAATATCCATTTGTAATTCTATCATGTGTCTGTAATTTCGGTTTGTCTTTTTTGTTTTGATTGTCTGTTATTTTAGGACAATCTATATTTTTGAATTCTTTATATAATACAGATATTAGTCTTCTGTCTAAGGAGGAGCCAGCAAAAAAATTTCCTTCCTGTAGGTATTACTTTTTTCATATAAAGCATATTTTTACTTTTATATTTTGTATTTTACTAATTCTGTTTAGAAAGTAGTATCAATGAGATAGTTTCAAAACAGATTAGTATTACAGTCACAATAATTAATATATTTAATATTATTGTTTTTATTGTAGTTATTCCTATAAAATATGCAAACATGATATCTTGTCAAAACTTTATTAGTTCAAAACCTTCTTATTATTGAACTAAAAGAAAGTAGCTGGAAATTTATGCTATTACATATATACAGATATATATTTTTTTCTACTACGAAATGGTCCATTTATATTGCCTTTTGTTTACTTTTGTCAGCGATGTGTATTCCATTGCCATTCATATATTGTAGGTCCATGAATTCAGCAGAGTAATCCAATATAGTCCAGTAGTCTGTAATAGTTGTGGGTTATCTGCAAGACTGGCAGTGTCAGTTGCTGACTTGATCATTTTATAGCTCAGCATATTAATATGGCTTTACTTTTTATACCTGATGGTCCTACTTTTCTGCTTGATGGTTAAGACCAAGATAAAGCATCATCTTTATAAAAAAAAATGTAAGTTTTGTATCTGACAAAGTCAGTCAAATCCTCTCGGGATTTACCCTGAAACCCTGTACAGCAGTTGATAGATCTTTTGTCAGTGTCAGCCATGTGGATGATGCATGGCCATTGCTTGACCTATTTGCTCTTTAAGATAGCTTTCAGAGACTGTTTTCTATCCATGTGACACTCCTTAGTCACACTCTACATCACTGATCACTTTCTTCTGTGGTCCCATAATCTCCTTGATCATAAAATTTGGGACACAACTGAGTTATATGATGTTACAGGACAGGTTCTCCTATATCTTGAATCCTCACTTACCTTGAAAGGCTAGGGCCAAAATCTTGTCTGTCCTTGTATCCCTTCTTTTTCTCTAATTTTTGGTCTATAAATGTAGGTTGTTAACCTTCCAGAAGAGAAGCTCAATGATATTATTACCCTATAACACAGGCAGTTTAGCTTAACCTTACTATCTGTCTGAATATCAAACAGCATAGTCATAACATGGAAGAGGCATTTTCTATCAATTATTGATATATTAAATTTTAAATCCTTACAGAATGTGAAGAAAAAAATTTAAAAAGTGGAAAAATATTTTATAAAAATGGGAATAAACAATTCCATGTTTTTACACAGAAATTTAGTAATCTAACTATATACAACATTGTAGCAGGACAGTCCTATGACATTTTTTGTCTCTTGTTTTTGTTTATTATTACTTTTTTTTAATGAACATTTACTTGAGAGACAGTATGGCAATAATTGGTATGACATAGCAAGTAGTATGTATTTAGAAGACCAAAATGACAGGCATTCTAAGCATGACCCTCTGTTGGATTTTCTTTTGCTGTGGAGCTTATGAATTTGCTATGCATAGTACCAATTACTGATATGTTATTGCTCATATTTCATGTACAATTATGATTCTCTTCAGAAACTCAGTCTATGCCTATGTCTCTTTTTGTGTTTCATTCTTTCTTTCTTTTGTTGTGAGGTATTGGGTATTGAACTCAGGACCCTGCACTTGCTAGGCAGGTGCTTATTCTACTGAGCTATCTCCCTTGCCTGATGTTTCCAAGATTTATACCACCTTTTATCAAATCCCAGCAGATTGTTCCTCTTTAATATTTAGATCTTTTGTCTATTTTTAGTTTAGTTTAGTACATGGTACAATAAGGATCTAGAATCAATTTTTGTCATGCAAATAGTCATTTGTTAAAAAAGACATCTTTCCTGCAGAGGATATTTCTGACCACTTTTTCAAAGACAGATGAATGCGGCTGGAATTGTCTTTATCTTTTATTCAATTTCATTGAGTCACATGTTTTTCTGCTGGTAGCATGCAGTTTTCATTATGATAGCTTTGTAGTATATCTTGAAGTCTGACAGAACAGTGCTTCTTGTTCCTCAGAATTCTTTGTGCTATGCAGGATCTCCTTTGTTTTACTATGAATTTTAATGTGATTTCTCTAGAAATGCTATGGTATTTTTATTAGGATTGCATCAAATTCACATCTGTTTTGGAACAATGGTCATTGTGAGAATTCATTTCTACCTACATAATAACAGAATATATTTTTCAAATTTTCTTATGTCCTGTTTGGTCTCTGATCTGATTTCATAAATCTGTAATTTTCGTTAGAGTTCTTTCATTTCCTTACTTATGGCAATTCTTATATATTTAATTTGTCTTGATATTATTGAGTTATATTGTTTCCTAATATCTTTCTCAGCAAATTCATTACTCTAAAGATTGCACTGATTTTTGGGAGATGATTTTATATCTGGATATACTATTAAGTTTGGTTATTAATTCTAGGTGTTTTTTGTGGTATATTTGGGTCTTGCATATAAAGGATCAAGTTTTCAGAAAATAATGATGACTTGACTTTTTCCTACAAATGCTTTTATTTCCTTCTCTTTCCTGTTTGCTTTGACTAATGTTTTGAGAACTATATTGAACTGGAGTGGAAATAGTAGACATCCTTGACTTGACCTTAATCTCTTTTTTTCCATTCATGTATTTGGTACAGGTTCATACTAGGCAGCTCAGACGCATAGTGATCCTCCTGTTTTCAGCCTCTCCAGCTCTGGGTTTACAGGTCTGTGCCACCGTGCCAGGACTCAGTTGCTTGCTCAGCATGCCCCTAGGGGCGGGGCCAGCTCGGCATGCAGGTTAAGGAATCAAACTTGTCTGTAATCTTAAAGGAAAGTTTTTTAGTGTTTCTCCATTTAATATGATGTTGGAAGTAGATTTATCATAAATTGCTTTCATTTATTTGATGTAAGGAGCTTTTCATATATTTTTTTCTCAGTGTGTTATGTTTTTATCATGAGTAGATGTTTATTTTTTCAAAGGACTTTTTTGCGTATATTGATATGATCATAAGCTTTTACCTTGCTTCTCTGTTCATGCAATATATTGCATGCATTTATTAGCATATGTTGAACCATCCTTGCATCCTCGAGATAAAGCCTATTTGATCATGATGTAGTAGGTTGATAGTTTGTTTGCCAGCATTTTGTTTAGGACCTTTGTAGATACATTCACTAAAGATATTGGCCTATATTTCTCCTTTTGATCTATTATGGAATCAGAATAATTCTGGCTTATAGGGAATGATTTTGGGAATACTCTTCCCCTTTAAATTTTATTAATGAATTTGAGAATCATTGCCATTATATCTTCCTTGAATTTCTTAGAGAATTCAACGGTGAATCTATTGAATTAAATTGAGTGAATTGGGTGCTGACATTTTATTAACTTACTAAAAATTTTAGTAAGTTTTGTACTATTCATTTAATTGCTTTGACTGTTACTGGATTACCCAGGGGTCATATGTATTCTTGGCTAACAAGTGGTAATTCATATGTATCTAAGGATATGCTCATTTCTTATTAATTCCCCAACTTACTGTAGTACAAACCTTTGAAATAATTACTAATAATCTGGATTTCAGCAGTGTCTATTGTGAAGATTTGATTAAAGTTTGAAATTTCTTCATGATCAGGGTTTCAAGCTGAAACTTGTCAACTCCAGCAGTTTCTTCCCACTTTTGGCACCATTATACACAATGAAAGCCTGAAAGCATCACTTGTGGCTGTGCAAGTTCTATTCAACACTATACCCCAGTAAAAGATGCTGCTTGGACCTTGGTGTCGACCTTCCAGAGGACTGTCCTGGGGAAATGGCCAGCACAAGCCTAAAAGACAGACTCAGGGCTGAGGGGCATAGGTTTGGGAATTTCAGGTACAATATGGTTTAGAAGAGGTCTGACAAATCCTTAAGTTTCTGTCCCACTCTCTGATGCTGAAGAACCCATGTCATGACCCTGCTAACCTTTTGTTCTGCTGAGTGGTTTAGAATTGATCTAAGTGACATGTATTAAGAGAGGGCTTCTTAATAGCATTACAATGATTTCAGGGACCAGACTATATATTTTGTCTTTGTGGCTGACTGTTGTCCTGCTTTCTATCTTGTTAAATGCCAGAGGTAAAGCTATTTGCAGTCTCTCTGAATGGTAGTTTTCTTTGCTAACACTTTCACAAAACTCCTTAAATAGAGGATTGCATCTCCTGAGAATGCTTCTCACTGTTGAAATCATAAAGGTATATTTCAAAGGCTGCTTTACCTAGGTAAATATCATCTTTCAGTTTGCTTCTCTCCTTTTAATTTCACTCCTAAGGTTTGCTAGCAAAAGCCCCAGCAGTATAAGCTGAAGTTAAAAAGCTCTCTGCTTTCTCTCTCATTGCTTTTCCTGTTTAACTAACTTCTAGCCAATTACATACATGTCACATTAGTCCAGACACTTTTGTTCTCATCTGGTCTCATTAATTATCTAGAAGGCCTTGAGCAAGTTGCTGAATCATTCTGTATTGCTGCATCCTCTTCTTTCTAACTTACCTGTATTAGAGTTATTGCTAGATTAAAATCAGCCATTGATGTGCAAATGCTATAAAAATTACATTAAAATAAAAGATTCTAAAAATAGGTATTTAAATCTAATGCAGCCGGGCGTGGTGGTGCAGGCCTGTAATCCCAGCACTCGGGAGGCTGAGGCAGGAGGATTGTTGTGAGTTCGAGACCAGCCTGAGCTACAAAGTGAACTTAAGGCCAGCTTGAACTGCATAGTGAGACCCTGTCTCAAAAAGACAAAAAAAATAAAAAAAATAAAAAATAAATATAATGTAAATTAAAATATTTAATAATTTTATTGTCCTTTGCATTAATTATTCAAACATAAAAATGCATAGACATGAACCTGAAACCAATAGTATTCTAGTCTTCTCAATATGAATAGCTGTAAAAAAGTGTGAAGTGAAAAAAAAATGAAATTTTAATGCAAAGTGTTCATGCTAAAAATAAAGTAACATAAAGTATTTATTTTGCAGGAATTCATTTAAGCATGTATAAAACTATAACTAATAGAAACTATTTTACTTATTCATGCATGTTTATAGTATATAATCTTCACATTTCTTTTCTTAAATAATTTTATTGAGAAATAAATAGCAATGAAACAGTTTAAAAACCAATTAGTGGGACAGTTTCAATAATTAATATATTGCATATTGTTGTCTTTGTAGTGGTTATTCATAGTACAAGATGCAGACATGATATCCTGTCCATAAACACTATTAGTACAATTTTTTCTATTCATTGAATTAAGAGAAAGTAACCTTATATCTATTGTAACTGTTTTCAATATACCATTCAATATAAAATGGTCCTTCAGTTGTATCCCCTGTTTTTGTTTAGTTTTGTCCAAGAAGGGTATTCCATTGGCACTTAAAGTTGTAGGTGTGAGAGATTTACCATCCTTGCGGGGATTCTGTGTGCACGCGCGGTGAGTTCAGTTCCTTCTGTCGTTCAGTCTCCCCCCAGCCCTCCATCATCTCTTGGTCTCCTTTTTTGCCTTTGTACATGTGTGGAGACAAATGTTCATAAATATGCTCAATTAATAATATACTATAAATTAGAATGGGTTTAATGATTCTTAGGAGTATAAAATCAGAATTGATGCCCCATATTTTACATTGATTCAATGACATGTTTAGAGAAACTTATATGGCATCATCCAAAATAATCATCAATTTTGGCCAAAATTATCAAAGGTGCAAGTCACTTTAATTGTTCTAATATGTCTAAAAATTGAAAACAATATAGGCAAATAGTACTCTTCATTAGATTATCATTTAACATGTCTGTTTATGGTTTAAAAATTATGATTATACAATAACAGTTTAGAATTACAGTGGAGAATCATAGTAAGAATTTAGTTTGGCTTTCTTGACAAAGTGGTGCTAAGGGTGAAGTCAAAGAATAAAAGAGTAACCCTCTGCATTTCAGGTGTTCCTCTTATGAGAAAATAAAGACAACAAAGCCTTTTAACAATATAACATCTAAATCCTTGTTAGTGTGTGCCTGTAATACCGAATGGCGATGTGTGTTTTGGTGACTTGCTGCAAGCATATAACATATCTTAGTTGCTTAAATCTATTTACTCTGCCATAGCACTTTTACTTTTAATACTCATTCACTTAAACAAACATCGTCTGGGTTTATGACTTAACATAATGACACAGATGCACCATATAAAATTTAATGGAAATAAGGTCAATCTTTAAAATTATCCATCACATATGCATTTTACCCAAAAATGCCCCTGATAGGATTAGAAAAATGGAGCAATGTTGTAAAGGTTGTGTATGCATGCATGTATGTCTATCTGTATGTAGGTACTTATTTATTTGGTACAGGGTCTCACTATGCAGCTCAGACTCATAGTGATGCTCCTGTCTCAACCTCCCTAGAGCAGGGAATAATGACACATGCTACAATGTCTGGTTTCAGTGACCAGGCTGGCACTGGGTTAGCATTGCATGTGGTACCAGAGACTGAACACAGGTGCTTGCACTTGCCAGGCTTGAGCTTAACCTGCCGAGCTACCTTCCTGGCACAGAACAATGTCTTGTTACTGTTTGTCTTTATAGAAGATATTCATTTAGTATTCAATTGTTTATTTTAAAAATCTCTATTTTTTAATTAATTTTATTGAGAAACAAATGGCAATGAGATAGTTTCAAAAACCGATTATTAGGACAGTTTCAATAATTAATACATGCCATACTGTTGTATTCATAGTGGTTATTCATAGTACAAATTGAAGATATAACATCCTGTCCAAACACTATTAGTACAAACTTTTCTTCTTGTTGAATTTGAAGAAAGCAGCTGTATGTCTATCCTGTTTTCTATATAGAGATACAAGTGATCCTTCATTTATATTCCTGTTTTTTGTTTTAGTTTTCTAAGAGAAGAGTATTCCATTGACATCTAAACATTGTAGGTGAGTGAATACAGTAAAATGACCCAATACTCCAGTAGTCCATAATAATAGTGGGTTATCCGTAGGACTGGAAATGTCAGAAGTTGTTGACTTGAGCCCTTTACAGCTCAGTATATTAATATGACTCTGCTTTTCATACCTCACTATTTACTTTTCTAGTGGATGAGCAAGACCAAGATAAAGCAAGACCTATCTAATAACATACTTTTGTATCTGACAAGGTCAGTCAAATCCCCTCAGGATTTATCCTGAAACTGTACCTCAGTTTATAGATCAATTGTCAGTGTTAACCATGTGGATATGTTACAGCCATTGTTTGGCCAATTTGCACTCTGTGAAAGCCTGAGAGACTGTTTTCTCTCCATGTGACACTTCTTAGGCACCCCCTACATTATTGATTACTTTCGTCTGTGGCCACATAATCTTCTTGGTCAGAAAATTTGGGACAGTACTGAGTTACAAGTTGTTACAATACAGGTTCTCTTATGTTCTGAGTCCTCACTGACCTTGAAAGGCTAGGGTCAAAATGTTAGCTGTCCTTGTAGCCCTTCTTTTTGTCTAATATTTGGTGTGCAAACTTAGTTTGTTAGCCCTCCAGAAGAGAAGCTTAATGAAATTATTACCCTATAACAAAGGGAGTTGAGTTTAACCTCACTATCTGTCTGAATATCAAACATCTTAGACACAGCATGAAATAGGTATTTTCCATCCCGTATTGATATGTTAAACTTTAAATTCCTACAGAATGTGAAGAAAAGAAAGAAAAATTATTTTTAAAAAATTAGAAATAACTATTATATATTTTTACACAGAAATTAGGAAATCTAACATTTACAGCATTGTAGCAGGATAGTCCTATGAAACTCTTCTTTTCTCTTGTTTTCATCTATTATCCTTTTTTTAAACAAACATTTACTTGAGAGACAGTGTAGCAGTAATTTATATGACATTACAAGTAGTATGTGTTTAGAAGACCAGAATGACAGGCATTCCAAGCATAACTCTAGTAGTACACATTGCTATTCAGAGCAGTTGCTTAGTTCACAGGCATCAGCATATATATTTAGTCAGGATGAGAATCCTTGAAGACATAGGTACAAGCAAAGTGTTCATGAGCAAAAATAAAATCTCATGGGTAATATTTTAAAAATTTAACAACTTGGACTTCCTCTTACTGAGAAGCTTTTGCATGTCAAAAGAAATTACCAACAAGTAAAAGGACAACCCACAAATTTGGAAAACATCTTAACTAATAAGCACTCAGACAGAGGTCTTTTCTCTAGAATTTTAAAGAACTAAAAAACATTAGTGCCCCAAAATTTAAAGACTTAATCCAGAAATGGGCGTCCAAGATCATCTCAGAGGATGAAATTAGAGAAACAAATGAATACATAGAGAAATGCTCCACATCACTAACCATCCATGAAATACAAATTAAAACAATACTGAGATACCATTTCACCCCAAAATAATGGGTATCATAAAGAAATCAAGGAACTAGGAAGATGGCTCAGTTGAATAAGCCCTTCCATGGCAATCATGAGGGCCTGTGTTAAATTCTCCATTCCACCAAAAAAAAAAAAAAAAAAAAATATATCAACCAACAAAAGATGTTGGAGAGGCTGTAGAGAAAACGGAACCCTTTTCCACTGCTGGTGGGAATGTAGACTGGTGCAACCATTATGAAAATCAGTGTGCAGACTTGTTTTAAAACTAAGATTGGAAATCTCATTCAAACCAGCTATGCCCCTACTCGGAATTTTTCTTAAGTAACTGAAAGAGTCATATCATAGTGATGTAGGTACACCTATGTTTATAGCAGCACAATTTGTGATAGCCAGGTCCTAGAAACGACCAAAGTACCTGTCACCTGAGGAATGGATGAAAAAGATGTGGTATTTTATATAATGGAGCTATACTCGGCTATAAAGAATGATAAACTCAAAACCTTTATATTTAACTGGATGCCACTTGAAGATATACTCATAAGTGAAATAAACCAGATGCACATGTGTAAATATCAGATAATACAAGAACTCAAAAGCAGAAATAAAAAGAGACAGGTATAACACAATTAAAAGGAAAGCAAGAACTTAAGGATTAAACAAGGAAGAGAGGGCAAGGAGAAAAGCTTTTCAGGAAAGATGACAGGGACAAAACCGTATATGTATAACACAAGATAGTTAAAGAAATGATCCTGAGAATCTTCAGCAAGTTTTTGAAAGTAGCAGTTAATTGGTAGGATTCTCACCTTTCTTTACTTTAGTTGTATTACATTATTATTAAAAGTTCATCCAAAATTCTAGCAGCATTGAGAGTCATCTGGTCTGTATCTTATTGCCTGCTGTCTCTTCTAAACAATAGAAGAGGTGAAAATCTCACCTCTTTACACTTGGGCCCTGCATCTGTCAAAGAAGCATCCACTCAGAAAGACCCTGTGGCTGATATGAGTGCTTTCACTTACCCTCTGGGAAAAAATGCACCTTGCTTACTCACTAGGAGCTTGGCCTTTATTCCTTGCTGACTCTACTCATTTAACAACATATAGCCCTTACTAGAAACCAGATAGAATTCCAAGTATTGCTAGTTATAATAAATTTAATAGTAACCAAAAACAAGATACTATTATTTTGACAATCATATAGATGATGAAATAGAACTTCAGTGAGGTAAGCAATTTGTCTACATCACAATTAGTAAGCAGCACAGATATATTTAAACTAAAACATTCACTCTGTCTTCCATTAATTTCATACTCTGTTATGATACCTCCGTCTCTTTGTCCCAACTGCCGTGTGCAGCTAAAGGCAGGGACTTCACTGGGTTCTTTCTCTGGCCTTGGCTTAGATCTGTTCTGCTCTCCGGAGCGCTGGAGCTGGAGAAACACTTCCGCTCCATCTTCAAGTGAGGCTGGACCTCGGGCAGGATCACTTACTTAGTTCTCTTTTCTTCCAGGTGTCTACTGCAACGCAGTACAGCCTGTCAGAAACAAGGCCTCATCTCCTGCCTTTTTTTCTTACCATTTCTAGCCTAATACAGCTATCAATAGTGCATCATTATCTCGAAAGAGTAAGTGAGATAAAAATCTTTACGTTTTCAGGTTACTTCTTCAATACATATGAAATGTGCAAGTTCGGGGGTTGGGAGTATCAACTGAGGCTGGGCTCCACATTGACTCAGGCAGGTTCTTCATCTGGTATATTCTCTTAAATGTCACTTGAACTCACCTCCTTGCTGTGGACAACTATTTCTTATATTTAAACTACAAATAGTGAATCACAGTGAATTTTGTTTTAAAAGGCATTGATATTTAAAAAGATAATTTCTCTCTTCATATAGCCTATTCCGGATAAATAACTATATCTCCATTGATTCAAAGAAATCTAATTAAAATAAAGCTATGAAAAAATCTTTGCTATTAATTTTAGCATATTCTATTCTTCAAATTACATATATCTAATACAGAAAACCCAGCATTGTGAGAGTAATACATTGGCTTAGAGCCCTGTCCCTATCTTTATAACACTATCTGATGTTGGATATATTTTTTAAATATACTGGCACATTGTTGTTCATAAAAACTTCTACTTACAATGGAAAATATTTGTTACTAAAAGAAGAGCTACTATCTATTCATTCTGTGATCATAGATCTTTGGTGATTCCCTGTAATAACCCATGAATACTTCATTTGTTCAAAGTCCAATTCATAGGAATGATCAACAAGGAGTAATGATTGAGGGAAAATTTACAGTATAGGAAATTTCCCCTTCTCTAATAATAATAAAAGAAATGTGAAAACAAAATGACTAAACCTTAAAGGTGAGGTAGAAGGTTATTCAACAAAAGTTTACTTTTTTGCATAAGAAACTTTATTTTCTGGATCCGAAGTGATGAAAGTGGCCAATACATATCAATGGAAAGCAAATCAATTTGACTAAGAAAGAATGTAGAAATAATAGTTTTTATATTGTCACAAGTACTCTGGTAGCGACAGCAGAGACAATGGCTGCAACAATTTGATGGCAATTCTCCAAAGATCTTGTTTTCCTGTTTAGAGCTCTCCAAAGGTGAATATGAATGCTTTATTAACATTTAAACCTCATGAGGTGGTTTCTTTCTGTGGCTAAAAAACAAAGGCATGCAGGGCTTCTAGTTCTGCTCACATCCGTAGCTTCTGCTTTTGTCTAAATTTGATATTTTTGACAATACACCCTTCAGCAAAACGCTTCAACAGCTTGTGTAATTATTAACATGAGTGCTTCAAATCTTTTGTACTGTACTTAAGAGTTGCCAACCTTCACTGTCAGAAAAATCATGGAAAATTAAATTAGGACAATAGATGAAATAATGGATGCGCGGGAGTGAAATCCCTAAGTGCTCTGGTCATGCTGCTAATGAAGAAAGACTTCTCTCCCCCTCTCCTTTCAGTTGTGAATGTCAGATCTCAGCCATAAAAGTGCACCTTCTACGCTATTTTCCATTTATACAAGCTGTTAATGATTTTTTGAGTGGCTCCTTTAAAGTGGCCTATTTTAATACAGCATTTCGAAACCACTGTTAAATTTACAGAACTGCTTTAAAATAAGCCAACTTTCAAATTATGAGAAAAAGATCCAGAGAGAAAGAGGAAGCTCACAGATCTGTCTTGTCTTTCTGTATAAATGCACTTCACATAGATCTCCACTTAAAATTATAGTTTCCTGAGCATAGATATTGTGTTATTTGAGGCATGAGTCAATATTTTACTGATTCAGTACCTAATTGCATTAGGTTATGTAATTAACATAATATGCAGTGTTTATTGTACCTGCTCTCCAGCATAATTTAATTGATTTCTAAGTCATATAACTGTATCAATGTTTATTTCCTGCATATTTAAAGGAAGAATTTTCATGATTTTCTAATTAAATATGAAGTATCAATGAAAGACACATGCATTATTTGTTCTCTATGCTAATTAGAAAACTTGACTCATTTGAGGATTTTAAGGTAAAACATACACAAACTTAAGTGAGGAGAAGACTATTCGTGGATGGAAGAAGCAGTGCTACCCTAACCATCACAGACATGAATTGGGTTAACATTGTATAACCCAGAAAAAGAGACTCATTTACATTGTAGGAGCTTGAAAATGACAAAGGTAGCTAGTCCAGATAGGGAGAATGGATTATTTATTATTTACCGGAGTTATGGAGGTTAGCTCATTACTTGCAGAATAGTATATTAAACCATAAAATACCCTCACAAATTTGGTGCTGTGGCTCATGCCCAGAACTCCAGAACACTGTATTCCAGGCAAGAGAGTGAAGGAGGGCAATTGGGGGTAAGTGAAGGAAGGGAGGAGATGAGAAGAGAGAGTGAGGATGAGAGAGAGATAGAGCGAGAGAGAGAGAGAGGAGAGAAAGGAGACGCAAGTAACCAGCCAATGAAGGGTGGTTTTCTGCAGATGCAGAAAGACCACAAATTAAAGATGATTATGAGCAAGTTAGTGACTTAACCCTAAGCTATCTCAAAATAAATATTTAAAAATAAGGATGAGAATGTGTGAAGGACTTTGATTCAATCCCCAGTACCAGAAAGCAAAATATTATGTTAGAATATACAACTTTTAAAAAAAGAGATAAACATGTTTTTTATACTTAATTAGTCACAGAGAAATGTTAAGCCTTATTAAACGCAGAACAATTGTGCATTCTAAAACATAGACCTACACAGTTTAGAATGCCTTACATATCAGACCTTTGATTATGAAAAATTTTTGCAGGTGATGTCCCTTTATATTACTGACAAACAGAATATTCCTTATAAACTTTGAAACTTCCTATATATGTGGCTCCTGCTGGCTGAGAATCAATGCTCTGGAAAGATTTTCAAGGAACTTCAATTTTAATTTGCTTTCTATAATTGAACACATATGAAATCAACAATGAATAGAAATTCTGAAGTTGTTCTCCCTTTAGACATGGGCTGCAGTGATTACATCTGTGGTTCTAATCAAGGTCAGTGAATATATTTTGTGTATTTTTTAAACATGGTAGCAAATACTGAATACATTCTTGATGTGCATGATGCTCAAATTTAGCAGCAAGACCCAATCTGTCTGCAGTGAATGCCTGTAAACTAGAGTTCACTGTTGTGCTTATACCATTCTCTTGAGAGGCAAAGGCAATAAAGCTCTTTGACCTTGATCTTTAGCTCTATAACATGCTGTCAAACATACAGTGTGCCCCCGCAGAGAGGGGGGTTGACATTCCTCTTACCTGGTAGCTTTCTTCTGATTTCTCTTGATTGTTGAGAATCAGTGAAATGAATGCTGTGCAAACTCAGAAACATGACAGCTGTCACCTACCACATCACTTTTCCTCTCTTCCAAGTTTCTACTTTAAACCACAAAACATAAACAAGAATCATAGTAGAACAGCAGGCCCCAGGCTATTTGTGAAGCTGCAAACCAAAAACTGAATAGAGTTACAGTTGTTTCCCTGCGGCTGGACATATAACACATGTAACCATTACTTTTGACAACACCACAAATTTCTCTGGAAACTTCAGGGTCATCCTAAGGACACAAAGAGCCACATAGCCACATTTAAGCTATCGAAAGCAAGGGAGCTTTCAAAGAAAAGACAGGATAGTGTGCTGCCATCAGGGATCATGAAAATCAGTGATGGAAGCAGAAGACATTTTTAAAACGACTTCTTGTACTCCCCACACATAGATTTGCATCTCTGTTCTTAATACTCTCAAAAGTTCCCATACTAAAATACAGTGTGCCTGTGTTTCCATGTCAGTATGAAGGCAGGATCCTTGCACGCATAGGCCCAAACATAAAGCCAAGGTTTCCATTGATTGTGAGCTATTTCAAGCTGAACTACTTTGTAAAATTACATCATGAAAATCACAGTTGGTTCTTGATTTTTTTTCTGCATCTTCAGATTTCTGATATCTTCAGCATCTTTTCCCGCATTGGTAAAATTATGAATAGCAACATGAAAATCTCTGGACTATGAATAAATCTGACCCAGACATGATGGAATCTTTAATTACATTTCATTACACACTAAAGTTCCTTACTGTGCTAATGAGTAGTCAAATCTTTCTTTCCTTTTTAAGTGTTTTTGTTTCTGAGGAACTTTCCTACTGATTTCTAGAATGACTGTACCAGTTTGCATTTGCTCCAGAGTTGTGGAAGAGTAGCTTTCTGTTCTCATCCGTGCAACTTTTACTTTTTTTTTTTTTTTTTAACTTTTGATAAGAACTACCTATATTTGGGGGCATGGAATCTTCATGTGGTTTTGATTCTCACTTTCTTAATTACTAAAGATTTTGAATTTATTGATCATTTTCACTTTTCTTGAGAAGAATTTGTTCAGCTCACTTGCCTGCTTAGTGATTGGTCTATTTGATTTCTTTTTGAAGCTAAATTTGCTGAGTTGTCTTGATACTAATACACTTTTAGAATATTAAATGGTAAGGATTTGGGAGCATTGACTACAAATTGTTTTCACTTCATTGTCTCTGTCCCTTGGTGTGCAGAACTGTTTTAATTCAATGTATTCCAATTTCTTGTTAACTGCTATGCTTTTTTAAAATATTTATTTATTTATTTGGTATAGGGTCTCGCTATGCAGCTTGGACTCATAGTGATCCTTCTGTCTCAGCCTCCCCACTGTGGGATTACAGGAGTGCACCAGCGCACCCAGTTTCAGTGGCCAGTACAGTGCACCCAGGGTTCCGGGCCTGGCACAGCACACAGATCAAATTTGGGTCCTTGCCCGGGCGTGGTGGCGCAGACCTGTAATCCTAGCACTTGGGAGGCTGAGGCAGGAGGATTGTTGTGAGTTTGAGACCAGCCTGAGCTACAAAGTGAGCTTAAGGCCAGCCTGAACTGCATAGTGAGACCTTGTCTCAAAAAGCCAAAAAAAATAGAAAAGAAAAGAAAAAATTTGGGTCCTTGTGCTTTCTGGGCAGGTGCTTAGACTACAGAGCTGTCATCCCAGTCCTGCTATTATTTCTTATAATATCAGAGTCCTATTCAGGAATTGTTTGGTTATGTCTGTGGCTTTAAATGTTTCTCTTTTGTGTGTTTTTAGGAGTTTCAAAGCCTTTTGGTATATACACAAAGCAACTGAAGTCAACCTTCTAGAGGAACAACATCATGGCCTTATGTTTTGTGGAGCCATTCACAAGTGCTGAGATACAGACCAATGTAGGTGTCCATCACTACATGAATGGATAACAAAACATAGTGTTATTCAGCTCTAAGGAAGACTGAAATGATGTCATTTCCAAGGAAATGGGTGGACCTGGACACCACAACCTCGAGTATACAGAGGCAACCTCTGGAAGGCAAATATCATGTTTCCTTAATACATGGACTTTGAAATAAGATGACTAGAAAATAAAAAGGAAACATTTTAGGCAAGAAGAAGCAGGGGAATGGGGCATTATGAGAGGCAGTTATGACCAAAGTAGGCTTTACACATCATCTTTGCCCTAAAAATGTAAAATTGGGTGGGGAATCAAGATGGATGGTAGAGATTGAATCTGCTGCATACAGATTCATATCGGGCAAATGACACAGATCAATGAGTACAATAAAAATTTTACTGCTATAGCTTAGATAAACAAAAGGATAACATTTAGCATAATGATTGCACCAATTTATCCCACCAACAGTGGAGTTGGATTCCTTTTACACCACAGCCTCACTACATTTGTTATTGGTTGATTACTGGATAATTCATATTTTTTTGTCTGCATGACATAGAATCTATGGTATATCTTGATTCCTTTTTCTCCAATATCCTCCCCTCTGTTCAGCCCCTCTTTCTCTCTCATTTAGTAATGAAATCTTTGTTTCCATGCTTTCTTTATATTCTTTTTTTTTTCTTTTTCCAAGCTCTCCCTCCTTAGTTCCTCTTTCATTTTAAATTGCTTCTTCTATTTGCTAATAGTCAATGTATGTTCTGGTCCTTAATCAACTTTTCAGTTTTGCAGAGGAGTGAGTCAATGTAATATCTGCACATATCTGTTCAATTTATTTCACTTAAGAGTAGGGTCTCAAAGTGCATCCCTTTACCTAGAAATGTCTAAAGTTTATCTTTCTTTATGGTGCAGCAGGGCTACATGGTATTAAAAAACACATATTCTTTATCCATTCATTGAGTAAAGGGCATTTTGGTTATTTCCAAGATATAGCTGTTACAAAGTGCTGCTCAGAACATGGGCATGCATTTAACTATGTAGTATGATGCTTTCAATTCTTTTGAGGAGATAGCTAGAATATCTGTATCAAATTAGTTTTATGAGGAATCAGCACAATGATTTCCACAGTAGTTTCAGTAATCTATAGTCCTACCAGTAGTAGAAAAGTTTGTTTCCTTTCCCTTCCTTTTTTTAATCCCTATACCTCCTCTAACATTTTTTATTGGTTGATTTCTTCTTAAGAGCCATTATTGTTTCGAGATAGAAAATCAATTTATGTCTCTCAAATGACCAGTGATGTTGAACAGTTTTTAGTATATTTATATACTATTTTTTTCTTCTTCATCTGAGAAGTGTTTATTTCAAATGCTCATTTTCATACTAAGTCTTTAAATTTGGATGTTTTCTTGTCTTTTAGTTCATTGCAGAGTGAAGATATTATCTCCTCGTCTGTCCAACAGCTGCCTCTTCACTTTTGGAGACTCCATTTGCTGTGAAAAAGCAATTCTTAAGAAGATGAAACCCCAGTTGTTAATTCTTGGTAATAGTTTCTGTGTGATGGAGCTTTCTTTCTTCCCCTATAGTAAGGACAGGGTTTAGAGGTCTATAGGGTCTCACTACATAGATCAGACTTATAGGAATCCTCCTCTTTTCAGCCTCCCAAGTGCTAGAATTACAGGTGCACGCCACCACACCCACTATCCATCACTGTCTCAGCACACCCACAGGCAAGGCTGGCACGGCATGCCAGGGCGCAAACCTTGGCCTCACTGCTCTGCTTAAATAGGCACTTCAGTCCACTCAGCTATCAGGCTGGCCCTGAGCTTTCATTCATTAATCTTTTCCTTGAAGAATTCTATCTATTTTGTCTTTTAGTATTGTAATGTTTCTGTTATAATATTTAGGTTTTTGATCCATTTCAATTTTAGTTTATTGGATAGTGAGAGATACACATCTAGTTTTAATCTTTTTAAAAGTTTTTTATTCCATGAGGTATTATTGATAAAAGTTTTTTATTCCATGAGGTATTATCAATAATACCTGAGCAAGTGGAGAGAAAGCATCCAGTGCTGAATCCCATACTAAGGGACAGAATCATTGCTCAGAGTTCCTATGTTCAGCAGTGTTTATTTATTTACTTAACTTAATTAATTAATTAATTTTGTCCTTTTAAGATGGAGTTTTTTCTTTTATATTATTATTTTTATTGAAGAACAAATAGCAAGAAGACAGTTCCAAGACAAATTAACAGGACAGATTCAATAAATTAATACATTGCAAAATGTTTTTGTAATATTTTGGTGTTGTACAAGGTGCATACATGATATTATACTTACAGGCATTATTATAGCAGATGTCTCTAATCAGTGAATGAAGAGAGTGTAGCTATATAATTATCTTATTTTTTATAGCTGAATTATATCACAGATTCAATAATTAATACTTTCTACCTTGTTATCTCCCTAGCGTTTGTTCATAGAACTAGAAGCCAACTTAATATCTTGTCCAACCACTATCAAGACTAATCTTTCTTCTCATAGAGTTATGCAGAAGCACAGCATATTTATCCTAACTGTACTGTTTATACACACACATCATGATTCTTCCTTTGTATACTCCTTTTTTGGTCTAGACCTGTCAAAGATGGGCACTCCATTGTCATTAAACCAATTTAGGTGCCTAAACTCGGTGATACAATCCAACACAGTCCAACATTCCACAATAATAGTGAGTTACCTGAAGCAGTTGTTGACTATAGCCATTTACACCTCTACATATTATTATAGCCCCACATTACATACCTCATTTTTATACTTTTCTGCTGGATGGTCAAGACCGAGATAGATCAAGAACTATACACCAAAAGATGTAGCTTTTGATATGATGAGGTCAGTGAAGGCCCCTCAGGTTTATCTTGTAATCCTGGACCTTACTCTGTAGATCCTTTGTCTGTGTCAACCATGCGGATGACTCATGGCCAATGCTTGACCAGTTTGTTCTCTATGAGAGTCTGAGAGAAAGTTTTCTTTCCGTGTGATTCTCCCCAGGAACACTATACATCAACAGTCTCTTTCCTCTGTGGCTCCATAATCTCCTTGGTCAGAAAATTTGGGGCACAACTGAGTTTCACAATGTTATAGTATAGGTTCTCCTATGCCCTGAGGCTTTGCTGACCTTGAAAGGCTAGGGCCAAAATGTTGGCTGGCCTTGAGGATCTTCTATTTCTCCAACTTTTATCTGTGAAATTGGGTTCTTAACAATCCAGTAGAAAAGCTGATTAGTACCTTGTGGCATATACCGTTCAGTTTGCCCTAACTATCTGACTCAATTGTCTTTAGTTGTTGTTGTACATTTCTATTTGTGTTTCTTTTGTATTTCCTAGTGTATTTCTTACACTAGGGAGACTACGATATTTACACATGTGTGTCTGGTTTATTTCTCTTTTGAGTATATGTTCAAGTGGCTTCTACTTTAATATAAATGCTTCAAGTTTATCATTTCCAAGATTTGGTTATCACAAATTGTGCTGCTATAAACATAGGTACACATATATTACTTTGATATATTATTTTCAGTTCCTCTGAGAAAATTTCCTCTAAGGGGATAGTTGGCTTGAATGGGATTTCCAGTCCTACTCTTTTGAGGAATCTGTACACTGATCTCCACAATGATTGCACCAGTCTACATTCTCACCAACAGTGGAGAAGTGTTCCCTATTCGCCACAACCTCTCTAACATTTTCTGTTGGTTGATTTGCTTATGGTAGCCATTCTTTCTGGAGTGAGATGGTATCTCAGTGTTGTTTTTATTTGCATTTCATGGATGGCTGGCGGTGTGGAGAATTTTTTCGTATATTTATTCACTTCTTTAATTTCATCCTCTGAGAACTGTGTATTCATTGCTGATGCCCATTTCTGAATTGGGTCTTTAAATATGAAGGCACTGCTATATCTTAGTTCTTTATATATTTTAGATAGCAGACCTTTGTTTGATTGCTTATTAGTTAGGATTTTTTCAAAATTCGTGGGTTGTCTTTTCACTTTGTTGACAATTTCTTTTGATGTTCAGAAACTCCTCAAGAAGAGTTGATCCCAGTTGTTGATTCTTTCAAGTGTTTCCCATGCAAATATATGTTTGTTCATGAGCTCTTTACCTACCCCTATGTTTTCAAGAGTTCCTCCTAGTTTCTCTTCCAGGAAATTGAGTGTTTCTGTTTTAATGTTTAGATCTTTAATCCACTTTGACTTTAGCTTAGTGCATGGTGATAGAGCTGGGTCAAGTTTTAGTATTTCACATGTAGAAAGCCAGGTTTTCCAGCACCATTTGTTAAAGAGGCTATCTTTCTTCCAGTGAGCTTGATTGGCCCCTTTGTCAAAGATCAGATGGCTGAGTGTTCGTAGATGCCTCTGTGTCTTCTAATCTATTCCATTAATCTTCAGGTCTATTTTGTTGCCAATACCATGTTGATTTTGTCACAGTGGCTTTGTAGTATAATTTCAAGTCAGGAATTGTGATGCCTCCTGCCTTGTCTTTATTGGCTAAGACTGCCTTTGCTATTTTATGTCTTTTCTGGTTCCAAATAAATTTTAGGAATGATTTCTTTAGGTCTAGGTGGTATGTTGGTGGCAGTTTGATAGGGGTTGCATTAAACCTGCACAGCAATATTGGGAGTATGACCATCTGCACGATGTTGGTTCTTCCTATCCAGGAGCACGGAATATTTTTCTGTTTTCTGAAATCCTCTATAATCTCTTTTCTTGGGGTGTTGCAATTTTCAGTGAGAAGATATTTAACTTCCTTGGTTAAGTGAATCCCAAGGTATTTCATTTTCATGGTGCTATTGTAAAAGGTATTGTTTCTATTGTTTCCCTATCAGTGTGCTTGTTATCTGTGTAGAGGAATGGTATTGATTTTTGAGTATTGATTTTGTATCCTGCTATGCTACTAAATTTCCCTATCAGTTCTAGTAGTTTCTTGGTGGAATATTTGGGGTCTTCCAAGTAAAGTATCATGTCATCTGCAAATAGTGATAATTCATCTTCTTCTTTACCTATTCTTATTCCTTTTATTTCTTCCTCTTTTCTAATGGCTGTTGCTAATGATTCCAAAACTATATTCAATAGGAGGGGTGATAGAGGACATCCTTGTCTTGTACCTGATTTAAGAGTGAAAAATTTCAGTTTTTCCCCATTTAGGGTTATATTAGCTTTTGGGTTGTCATAGATGGGTTTTTTCACTTTAAGGTAGAGTCCATCTATTCCAATTTTCTGTAGGACTTTGAATATGAATGAGTGTTAGACTTTGTCAAAAGCTTTCTCTGCATCAATTTAGATGATCATGTGGTTTTTAGATTTCAGTCTGTTAATATAGTGTATTACATTTATAGATTTCCAAATACTGAGCCATCCTTGCATCCCTGGTATAAATCCTTCCTGGTCATGGCGTATGATCTTCTTGATGATTTGCTGTATTCCATTTACTCAGATTTTATAAGGATTTTTGCATCTATGTCCATGAGGGAGACTGGCCTGTAGTTCTCCTTTTTGATTGTGTCTTTCCCTGGTTTTGAATCAGTATTATACTTGCCTCCAGAAATGATTTGGGAGAACTGCTTCCTTTGCAATTTCATTGATGAGTTTGAAGAGTGTAAGGATGATATCTTCTGTAAATTTCTTGTGCAATTCAGCTGTGAATCCATCAGGATCTGGACTTTTCTTTGTTGATAGGCTTTTTATTATGTTTTGTATTTTGTTGGCTGTTACTGGCTTATTGAGAGTAGTTATATCTTTTTTTTCAGTTCTGGTAACTTGTAACTTTTGAGGAATCTGTCCATTTCTTCTCTGTCTTCTATTCTGTGAATGTAAAGATTCTCCAAGTAACTATTGATAATCTTCTGAATTTCTGCTCGAGCTGTGGTGATTTCACCCTTTTCATTCCTTATTGCATATACTTGAGTTTTCTCTTTCCTCTTTTTGATGAGGTTGGCTAAAGGCTTATCAACTTTATTTAGTCTTTCAAAGAACCAATTTTTTGATTTGTGGATTCTTTGAATTGTTTTCTTCATCTCCATTGAATTAATTTCTGCTCTACTCTTTATGATTTCTTCCCTTCTTTGCGCTCTGAGTTTTGTTTGTTCTTCTTTTTCTAGATGTCAGAGATGGAATATAGGGTGTTTATTTGTTCCCATTCTGTTTCCCTAATGTGTGAGTTCATAGCTATAATTTTCCCTCTAAGAACTGCTTAAATCGCATCCCATAAATTCTAGTAAGTTGTGCTTGATATTTCATTGAACTATAGATATTGTTGAATTTCTTGTTTAATTTCTTCTGTGACCCATTGATTGCTGAGTATGGTGTTATTTTATTTCCATGAATTTAGCGGGTTTTTGTGGTTTCTTTTGTCATCGAGTTTCAGTTTCATTGCTCTGTGGTCAGATAATATGCATAGGATAATTTCTGTTTTCTTTCATATACTTATGCATGTGCTCTGGACTAGTATGTGGTCTATTTTGGAAAATGACCTATGTGCAGCTGAAAAAATTGTGTATTCTTCTGTGGTTCCGTAGAACACTCTGTGTATGTCCACCAGGTCCATTTATTCCAAGCTGTAGTTCAGTTCTGCTACTTCCTTGCCAATTTTTTTGTCTGGTTGATCTATCTTTTTGAGATAAGGGGGTGTTAAGTTCTCCTTTTAAGATTGTGGTCTTACGTACCAGGTTTTTCATGTCCTTTTAACACTTGTCTTACTTAGTTCGGTGCTCCTGTGTTTGGTGCATAGATATTTATGAATGTTACCTCTTGCTCTTGAATTTTTCATCTGAGCAATTTACAGTGGCCTTCTTTGTGTCATTTGATCCTTCTTGGTTTGAATTTGAGACTGTCTGAGAACAGAATTGCTACTCTTGCTTTTTTCTGAGGTGCTGGGGCATGTAGTATTGTTTTCCATCCTTTGACTTTGAGCCTATGAATGCCCTTTTGAGTTAAGTGTGTTTGTTGAATACAGGATATTGTTGGATTTTGTTTCCTAATCCACTGTGCCAGTCTATTTCTCTTAATTGGTGAATTGAGTCCATTTACATTGATGGTTATAATTGAAATGTGTTGACTTATGTTTGTAATGATATTTACCTGCTGTTGTTTACTC